>CAEFZX010011931.1:0-120388 GCA_903066825.1 Alfaro cultratus | reverse complement strand
TTTTACAGCGCCACGTTAAGTCCCTGAACTTCACATTTTAACGGGAAAAAAAAAACGCAATGCGACTTGGATGTAACGAGTAACGCGACGGTTTTGTAGAAATGTAGTGAAGTAGAAAGTACAGATACTTACTGTAAAATGTAGTGGAGTAAAAGTCGAAAGTATCCATTATTAAAACTACTTAAGTAAAGTACAGATACACGAAAATTGTACTTAAGTACAGTAACGAAGTATTTGTACTTCGTCACTTCACAACACTGCTGTTAGGTTTGTTTGACAACAGGTACTTTCAAGAATTACTGGAGATTGTGTGTGACATCCAATTCATCATTTATACCAATTATTTTCCACCGTCCAACATCCAAGGAATCCCATACAACTGAATGAAACTGTATTTTGTGTATGTATGCTTTGACTCTGGGCCTCCTTTTGTCTTTTTCTTCACTGACCTTTCTGCAGCAGTCTTCACTTTATATCTTTGTGCATGTCCGGAGTAGTACAGCAAAAACTTCACAGCAAAGAAAAGTTCCCTTTGATGTTACCTCTCTACAGAAGTATGGTGGAGAAAACCTACATAACCTTGGTTTTGTGTCAGTTTTCTTTTTATTTTCCCATGGTTCCTTTTAAAGCATCCAATACCTGATCATAGTTAAAATGGAAGCTTGAACATACATCACCAAGCAGATAGCATGTATATCTGCTGTTCCTCTCTTTGAAATAATCAAAACAACTTCAAAGCGATTCTAACATTTTTAATTGTCAAATGTTAACACAGACTCCTAAACAGCATTAACCCTTAGCTTCACCTATTTATCCTTTTGCTAGCTGAAAAAAATATAACTAACCAATCAAATCCTGCAGTCTTCCAGAAAGATTTGATATCAATTCAAAAGGACAAAGGGAGGGAAATTGAAATGATCCGCTTTCTCATGTCTCCCTGGAGCTCGATTACCTAAAACACAGACACACACACACCTCCTCAGTTTTTTACCATTGTTTTACGCTGTTTTATCTCTTGTTTCCCGACAGCTGTCTTATTCTCTAACCAACATTTTCGTCAACATCTTTCTGAATGAATTCTCTGTTAGCCTGTCTCAGTATTCCCAGTCGGCCACATTCAAGAAGCCTTTCCCTGAATGTGGGTAATGGACACTGTCCAAGAAAGAGACCACTGTCTGTCAAGGAGGATATTAATGTAGAAAAAGGCAGAAGTTACATTGACTCAAAAGAGGAGTTATCCAAAGCATAGAGCTGCACTTATGCTTCCACTCAAGATGCTAAAGATGAAATTGAAAACATCCCCTTGAAACAACCATTGTTCGGTATGTAGTGCTTGACCAAACTACTGTAACTGTTCCTGTTTGCATAAACATGTAAAATTATTATGGGAAAAAGGATTGAGTTGCTGTCCTCAGTTGCTCGAAAGGACGTTTTTCCAAAGACATAGCAGTTACATGCCGGGCTTTCCAAAAGCATACCTTTTAAAACCTTCACATTTTGTCATTTTTTAACCAATTACCACCAACCATAGACCAGTACAAAGTAGGAGAAGTTACTTATACCAATGCTTTTTCTTCTCAACTCCACTATCAGTGCTGAAGAAAGGCAGTCCCACAACATGCTGCCACAGTTGAGATGTTTTGCTCAGAACTTGGGAAACTGGTTCATAACCTCACTCTGCTCTAAACTTCCCTGCAAAATTGTCTCTGATCAGCCCTGTGACTTTGTTGGTTTTTATGATGCTGATGGTTCACTAATATTCTCCACCAAACCCCTAAAGCCTTTCCACAACATTACTTTACACTGAGATTACATTATATACAGTTGGGCCTCTATTTACCTAATGGGTGACTTTTCAAGGCAGTTAGAAGCGGTGGAGTTTATTAAGGGTATCACAGCAAAACACAGCAAACACCAATCTCAAGGTTTTTTATTCTACAAAATGTGGGAAACCATGTTTCATTTGCCACTTGGCAAGTACACACTACTTGATGTTGGTCTATCACTTATGTGATAGTCTGAAGTCTGGCAAGGCGCTGTATGTCACTATACAACGAATAACTTCAGAGACCAAGTCATAAAGTAAACATAGGAGTAAACATTAATTTTAGTGCAGGACTTTGTCTAATAGATGTGACATGTTTCTCCAGCTGGGCTTCTCTATTACCTAATCGGTCATCTAATTGATGTCATATATTTCTTAATGATTAGGTTGTTACGCGGCCATTATTCAGAAAATCAAACAGTAATAAAGAATTTGACTGTAGACACACATCAGCTCACTGTGGTGAAGCCAGTGGATGATCGGTCCCCTGATGTGACCTTCTTGGCTCGTCTGAAAGAAGCGCTCCACTTAAACTTCGCTGGTCCTTTGTAATTGAATTAGTCTGCTCAATTATGTAGAGGCAGGCCTGTCCTCATTATACGGCGCTATTAAAACACAAGAACCAAGCCAAAGGGGAGGGGAGGGATAGCAGTTACTGAGGAAAGGAGTGAAGAGCTAAAAGTTATTTTAGTAAAGCATAAAATTTTATGGCTTTGTCTTCAAACTGTCTGCCACATCTGCTCAACGGTGCCGTACATGAAGGATGTACCCATGCATCTTCTGTACTTTACCTCCCGGCTGATTGCTTGGAAAGTGTTAAGGCAGCAGTTTCGACAGAAGTTCTCTTTGTTTTTCAACAGCTTCACATGGAAACATGAGGCTGATCTCCGCTAGCTGACGTTCTACTTTGAGGAACCAAAAATGTTTATTCATCTGCAGCGCGTTTTGGCTCACCCCATTTAGGGGAAAAGTTCTGATGTCCGAGACGTCAGCTGCCGTCTGATTCCTGTTTCCTCGACTCATTGTTCTTTCCTTTTCGTCTCATTTATCCAGGATCAACTGAAGACTCTCCAGAGAGGCTACAAGCATGTTAATGATGAAGCTGTCCGGCTGCAGAGGTGAGTTGGCTCCTACACACACACATTCATAATGTAATACACTGAATGAGCTCTCTGCTTCTGTGGAGAAAACAGACACAAACACACAGACAGTTTTTCTGCTCTTGGGACCCAGTCATCGCTGTTTAATTACCGGTACCTGTAACCCAGACTGAACCTGTATTCCTGTGTCCTTTGACTGTCCTCTCTTCTCTCCGGGCCAGTAGTCATCTGACTATGGACCTAGACAACAACATCAATATCAACCTGCCGCCTATGGAGACCAAAGTGTTGATGTGAGTATACAGTTCAAAAGGCTGGCCAATAGATTCAATTACAGCAGGAAAAAGCATACATTTTCATTCGCATGTTTACCATTGCATTGTGTCATTTTCTGACCATGGGAGAAAAGTAAATTTACCTTAAAACATGCATGAAAGAATCAAGTTAAACTAGTGACAGTAAAGACTGGAAGGAAAGCCTGATACAATTTGAATCTGCATTTTGCATCTTCAGCAAATCTGGAAAAATCTAGAATTTTATTTAGGCATTTTACAGTTTTGAAACAGTATGAAAAAGTTTAAGAAAACATCTATATTTTCAAGACTTTGCTCCCTGTAGCTGATGATTCATATCTAAGTCTTGAAAAATACCTTGCTCCACCCAGACTGCACATCGATCTACCCAGTCGCCTTTCCATTTACTATCCATTCATCAGTTTGTTTTTGGAACCAACTTTCCATTGATCCATCTGTTCACCCATCCATTCATCTATCCATTTATGTTTTCATCCATCTATCAGTCCATCCATCCCACTGTCTGTCTGTCCATTAGTAAATCATCCATCCATTCATCCATCTGTCGATTTAACCACCTTTCATCAATCCATATGTCCATTATTTTGTTTATTTATTCATTTATTTATCGGTTTATCAATGTTTCCGTCCATTTATAGATCTGTATGCCAATCAGCCCATCCAAATATCAGTTTATCCATGGTCTGTCTGTGGATTCATCCATCCTTAATGTCAAGTTGACAGATTAATGGAAACCCGTTAAAGCTTAAATGGAAAATAACTTTAGCACAAGGTTTTATATTTAGCTGGTTCCGAGTGCACTGTTGACTGTCCTCCGTCTTCATTGCTGAACTCTCGCAAGGTTAGAAAGTCACAGATCCAGGTCCTAAAATCTGAAAGTTAGACGTGTTAGTAACCTCTAACTCATGAGACTCATGAGAAAATATGCTTCTTGCGCTGTGAAACTCTTTTCCAGAAAGCTTGCATCATAATCCTTTGTTGTGCTTCGTCACGTTTTGTCTTCATCTCGCTGCCTAGCATCCAGCGGGCTTGGCGAGACTTTCTGCAGAGACAGGAAGTGGAGAAACGGAGCCCATCCCCACCTTCGCTCTCCTCCTCTGACAAGATGAGCATGTCGATCAGCATGATGACCCTGTCAGACGGCAGCACCCCTGTAAGTCATCCGAGTGTCACACATACTCGCCATTAAAATATCAGGCATGTAGATGACATGTCAACATGTGTTTATGGCGGCTGTATGAGTGTGTGTATTAGATCGTTGCAAAGATGTGACATTCTGCTCGCTGCTGCTCTATTTTCTCTGCATTGGAGGAAAGGTTTCAACAGCATCAAAAGATGCTGAAAAAAATAACGTGTTTTCTGCTTTATTTCTATATAAACTTTGTGGAAGTCGAACTAAGAAAAAAGCCTCCAGGGCAATTACACAGGCAGTAGCATTTCGAGTACAGGTAGAAAAATAAGTGGTTTGATCAGCGCTGCCTTGGCAACACAGACACCTTGTGTTTCAGATTGCTAAAGAAAAAACAAATTACAAATGTTTAGGCTTCTGTTGGAAGTTTTTCTTTTACTAAGTTTATGTCAATTTTTGCTCCATAAGGTGGACAACCTGTACTTAGCCTTGATGATGAGTATAATAGGTGGCTCTGGTTAAATTTCTATTACTTTGGATTGTCTGGCCGTTTTATCCACATCAGCGACTATTAAGCAGACACTGCTTTCAATTGAAGACTCAGTAGTGAATTACTTTTTCCACTTACAAATGTTAAATGAGAATAAAAACACAGCTGGCTTATGGGGCATGGATTGCCTGTGTGGGATATAACAAAATGCATTCTGCTTTGGACTGAGGCCTTGAAAAAAAAAGGTTCCAGCTGTCAGCTAGCAAACATAGTAAACATTTTGGTTGGCAAACCAATTTTTCCATATCTAAAGAAGGTTTCCGAGCTGAAGAGTTGAAGTTGCAAGAGTTTAAACATGTTGTGCTTATGCAATATGATCTGCTCTTGTTAAATAAGCAAATGTTATATTTTACTTGGATCATCTTAAATTTCTATGTGATTCGTCAGTACAGTAGCACTGAACTTCTACTGTTTTAGCCAATCTAAACATGTCTCTCTCTGGTGTGAGGGGATTTTCTTCTTACTTTTTCCCTCTAGCGATGTCTGAAATAATGATAATTGTCTTGCAAACACATGCACGGCGGTGGTTACTGATAGGATTGGGCTCTGTGTAATTGTCGCTGCCTGGTGACTTTGATGGAAGAAGTTGGTGGTGCAGTAGTTCTGAGACTCTGAAAGTCTCAGAACGTATGACTTTTACAATAAGTTGCCTCAGAAATTATTGCTGAAGATATTTAATCATAAAATCTGTCCATTCTGGTCTAGCCTTGTCCTCTTTACAAACTGCGTCTATGCATTTTACTGTCACATTTTCTTGCAATCTATGCAGTGTTTTCATTGACAGCACAAATATTTTGCTGCAGTCATACAGAATGAAAGTAAATACATTTAAAGCAAGAATTTGATAAAAAGTGCAACAAGAAAAAAAATAGACATACCCAAAGTGTTAAGTGGACGGCAGTTATGTAGGATTTTATCAAGTCAGAGGAATCCAAAGAGCTTTACACTAAAATAAGTGATGGCGTTAAAATACAATAAGGCCAAAATTGCTTGGGGCAAACTGACAGAAGTAAGACTTTGTAATCAATACGCCCAAAACCTTCTGACCACCAGCAAGCAAAGCAGGTGAGGTGTCTTCCCCAAAGGCACAACAGCAAGATGACTGAAACGGATGGACCAGGGCTTCAAACTGGCAACCACTACCTCCTGAGTCACTGCCTCCCCATATGAGGCTAGAAACATTTATCCTGAGGGCAAAATTTACAGTGTTTGAATGACAATTAACAACACAATAGCTAACTAAGAGAAACACTCTAAGTTTAGCTAAGAGATTTCCTGTGACCATTTACAGAAAAGAAAAAAAGTTTGGTCAGAAAGTTGAAATTGATCTAATTTCATATACAGTACGAGACAACTTTTTCCGTCCTGTGCTGCAAATGTTTACGTTATCATCTTACTCAACAGTGTGTGCGTGTGCATGCGTGTGTGTGGGATGAATATCTGACCCTATTTTAACTTTATTTTCATTTTAATGATGAGTTTCTAACACCTTTATGGAGATCTTAAGAGTTCAACGTTGTTAAGTCCTACCTAGGAAAACTGTTCATGTAGTATTGAGTTTGCCCAGAAGAGGGCAGCAAGTTCTAGTTAAAATTCTCTCAGATTGCAAACCCAAATCCAATCCCTTCTCAAAGAGTAAATATAAAAGGATTTAATCAAAGACATTCACAAAAGCACACATTTTCACCTAGCGAAGACACAGTGACAGTAAAAATCTGTACAGCAGCCATTCTCATTCAGTTCGACTCCCCCACCTGCCACGTCACGAAACTGTAGAAAAATTCTCTGGATTTTCTCCACTGCCTCTATTGTGGTCATTACAATTCTACGCCGGCATTGTCTGCACGCTGCTGGCTGAATAGCAAGTGTCTGTACACTTACCTGCTAATCCCTGAGGCTGAAGTCAACAGGCAGGTTAAATCTCAGAGATGGCTAGGATTGTGAGATTTAGGCGGTAGTTGTCTGCTCAGTTGCTGCTGGAGGAGAATGTTTGATTTAGATTCTTGTAGATGACGAAGGGGTTAGATCGCTTATGACAGAAGACAATTGAGAGTGGCAAACAGCAGAAATAAGTATGTGCTGACAGATACCCAGTGGGTGTACATTTCATGAAGGTTGTACATGAAGTCATCCAGGATTGTTTATGTCGTACACACATTCTTACGGTATATAGATATATAGAGCTTTCTATATATCTATATAATATAACAGACAGTGGTTCTAGTTGAGATCCTTTGGGAAGGCAGGGAATTGCTTAGCTCAGTGACTTAGACCTGCTGACAGGGGCAGATGATCATCACTGAGAGAAAGCCAGAGTGAATTGTATGAGTGCATTAGGACCCTAAGGTCAAAGGAGATGGAGCAGAAGAGAGGAGGGGAAGATGAAAAACAGACTTTAGTTCACTGGTTGAATGTGCTGATCCTGTAGATCTGCTCTCTCTCCCTCTCTGTGTATCAAAGGGAGGCTCAGCTTTTCTTTCCATATTGAGTGATTCAGTTTTTTTTTCCTTCCACACAGTTGATGGATTACAATAGTCCGATATGAACTCTGCCTCGCTTCACAAACTGTCACTCTCTGTCTGTTTCTCCCTTTCTTCTCGTTGAAATATTTCTTTACAGTAATGCTTTCGGCTCCCCCGTGTTTGAATTTCTCCCAGTTTCATTTCTGTTGAGCCAGCTATTCATCCTCAGTGTGCACAGGCACAAACACAAGCACTCACCAGCAATGGGGTCATTTTTTTTTCTCTCCCTGACACACAAAGATGCAGAAACCATCTCTAAAATGATTGGATTTGTAACCTTTGCAACTTCAATCCCAGTTTTTGACAAAAGCAGACTGTATAACAGAGCCTGAAACAGTGTCTTGGAAAAAATATGTATACTTGCTATGTTTGGGTTTTTCTTTTCACATTTTGACTTCCAATAACAAACTTTCATGTGTTTTTTCTCTGAATTTTTTAATGTTAGTCCAACACAAAGTAGTGCAGACTTGTACATTAGAAAAGAAACGGATTATTTGAAAATGTTTGTACTAGGGCTGGGCCATAAGTCAGTTTTATCGGTCGTCAGATTTTTGGTTTTTGAGTATTTAATTTTTGGAAAATCTAGATTTTATTTTTTTTTTAAACCAGTGCACTTCTTGGGTTTCTGCAGTTGTCAGCGTGATGTCTGTCAGCGTGATGTCAACACACTCATGGCAGCCATCTTGTTTGGCACGTGTGTTTTACAACTTCTGATTATTTGAACCTTGAACTCAGGTCAACTCTGCGACAAAATACAAGAGTCAGGCGAAAATTATAAGATGAGGTGATCTGAATACAGAGCATTGCTGGTTCAAGACCTGTTAGAGTCAACAAGAAAATTTATGTGACTATTACAGTCCAAAATGTGCACATGTTAAAGGGCTATGAATACTTTTAGAAAGCATGTATGCTGGTGTCTGTATGAAGGGACTTTTCTGATCAACATGCAACTTTCGTCTGCGAAACTGATCTTTCACGTTGTAACTTGGATGTCTCTCTTTGTGATCGATCCCTGTGTGCTGTAATAGCACCGCTGAGGGAGGCAGAATTATGAGTTTCATTAAAGAGGGAACCTAACAAAACTCTGGCCTTTATGCTCAGATATGAATCAGCTGTCTAAATTTTATTGTTTCATCATACTGTGTCACGTCGGCACAGCCAGCCAGACCACCTACACACACACACACATGCACGGACGAGAGGCGCGCGGACACAGAGACCACTGCAGCTTCAATTTTACACTGTCTAGAAGACAAATGCCCTTTTATTATGAGGCATCAATCAAATTGTGTTTGGAGGTGAGGTAAATGTTTTTTTCTGGCAGCGTTGCCTCTAAATTACATGAGGAATGAGAATCCGAAGGGGACGCTCCGAGATGCTTGGAGTCTGGACATTAGTTTTAAATCCAGTTTAGTTTTAGGATTTCGTTCTACATTTTGCATTGTGAGTGTGGGAGCTGTCCATTGCTTTGGTGCTGATCGTACATCTGGGGTGCAATAGCCATGTTATGACACTAGAGGGAGGCCTTGTCTCATAATGGCTGGTTTGTGTTCTGTCAGCAGATTGTTTGGAGGAGCAGCATGGTTGACATTTTTCAGAAAACAGGAAATTCAAGACCTAAAAAG
Source organism: Alfaro cultratus (assembly GCA_903066825.1). Classification (NCBI taxonomy): domain Eukaryota; kingdom Metazoa; phylum Chordata; class Actinopteri; order Cyprinodontiformes; family Poeciliidae; genus Alfaro; species Alfaro cultratus. The sequence continues at coordinate 111,323 of CAEFZX010011931.1, read as the reverse complement.
GAACAAAGCATTCAACTTTTCTTGTCTACTTTGTGTATGTGAATGCATAACTCAGTTTGATTTCCTCTCCTTTGTTTGATTTCCAAACAAAGTACTCCTTTGTTTGGAATATGAAAGGAATTAAATCATGGAAAAGCCATAGTGCATAAAACGAGCTGAAGACATCAGTTAACTGTCTCTACCTGCTCATTCTTGTGGGTTATGAAGGAGCTGGTGCCTAAAGTCAGGTAGTCACTAGGCCTGAAGGGTCTCCATGTACAGGCCATCAGTCTATCACAGGTCAACACAGAGAGACAAGGGACAAAAATACACACACATTTTCTCTCAAACTTACACCTATCATGCATATTTCTTGACAGTTTAGCAAAGCCGGAGTACTGGGAAAGAATCCATGCTTGCACAGAAGAGGTGGCCGGGATTCCAACCCAGGACTGCTCTGCTCCAAGGAAATAGCGTTAACAACTACACCATCATGGAGTCAGCCTAAAATATTTTCAGTGATATTACTTCAGGTCATCAAAGGCAGTTTTGTGTTTTGTTGGAACTGAGTGTTTATTTTTAGGCAGCTGGAATCCCTTTCTTCAGAAGCAACAGAGGACAAGGATCAGACAAACTCTTAGGCGTTCAAAGTAGACAGTGTATGCTTAATATTATTTCAGATGCAGAGTTTGATACTAAACCACATTTAAATTCTAGGATTACTTTTTGAACCAGTACTTCTTCGAATCCCCCACTGAGAACTCAGCAATGTATACTCTTCATAGCATTTATATTTCCCAGAACTCTTCAGAACCCCACAGACGGATGACTGATGCACCAATGTATGTGTGTGTTGACTGGTGAAGGGCACAGAGGTCCAAATGAGCCCATCTGCCAGGCTTAGGTGCCTTGAGACCGGACCGATCAGAAGTGGGGTCGTCTCTTCTGTCTGCCAGCTGCTGTGCACCTCCTCCTCCCATTTCCATCAGCTCTCCTTCTCCCCTCCTTCCCTTTTCTGACATGTTAGAGCTTATTTCTGGCCTTCCTCTTTTTATAGTTAATGTCTCATTTTCCTGTCTTCTTCATAAAGGATATTGCTCTCTCTCCCTCTCTCTCTGGGCCCCTCGCCCACTCGCTGTGTTTCAGTCCGTCTCTTTATCACTCGCTCACCCTCCCACTGTTCTCTTGGCTTTATCAGGTCAGGCAGCTGCTGCAGCGGCTGCAGCTGTGGAAGCCTGGCAGGAGAGATAAAATAGGTTAGGCAAAGTTTAGGAAACTTTCGCAAGGTTACTGTACGCCCCCACCACCTCTCTCTTTTTGTGTTTGGCACAGAGATACGAGACATTCAGTGGGATTGCGCTACAACTTTAGGTCCTTGGGTTAACCTCCGGGTCTGCGCGGAACTGTCCTGAAATAACCCACTGACTTTTCTGCAGCCGCCTCTCATTCATCACTATACAATGCATTAGAGGTTCAGCAGATTACTGAGCCAGCAGGCTGCGCAGCTTGTACCCTCCGCCGAAGCATTTAACCTGTCACGCTGGTTTTACCCCCTTCTAATCCAGTGTGGGGAACAAATTGTTGCTCTATCAACGAGCACACATATTTCTAATCTGTGCAGCCTTAAAAAAAATAAAAAATACAACATTTTATTACTGTAAATGGAAGAAAGTAGGGAAGCATGTAGGTTTCTGTCACCAAAATAGAACAGTGACTTTGCCTCAGGCTCACTGTGCCCCTGTTCTATTGTATTTACAGTATGCTATCCCCATGGTGAACCCTTCACTGTCAAGTAGACAAATGGAAATTTTTAGTTTGGGTTCTTACAGTGTTCTCCTCTTATGAATCAAATGCCGCCTTGTAAAATTATTCATATCCCTTGAACATTTTTCACAATTTGTGATGATGCAAATCCAAATTTTGATGTGCTTTACTGGGATGTTGTGTAAAATATCAATATATAATTTATTTATTTATTTTTTGCTTTAGAGACCTTTATTGACAATCACAGATAGGAAATGGTGGAAGACATGCACCAAAAGTTTGAGTCAGGAATTGAACCCAGGACGGCTGCATTGAGGACTATAACCTCTCTACTTGTGGCTCTTACTCTACCTCTACACCAATCAAATTTACACTGGAATTGTCTTTCTTTTAGAAAGGGCTTTCCTCTTCCCAGTCTTTAGAAATGACCAAATCGCACAGTAAATACTTGCGGATCTTCTCAACTTCTTCACAGATCAAGCTGTCAGTTTAAGTTGCCTAACATCTCATGGTTAATTTGAAGTTGTGTAATACAAACGATTCTCAGATGCTTGGTTATAATGTTTTTTTGAACTAGCCCTTCTCTGAACTCCCTCTACTCCCAGCCCAGTTTGGTCTTTGCTATTCATAATGTGAGACAAACCTCTGGAGCCTTCACAGAACCACTGTATGTAATATGCAGGTCGTCTGTAGTTACAAATTAGGTGGTGTATAAGGACTGCTTTGTAATTTTGTTTGTAAAATTGATTTGAAAACCACATATTTGAACTAATTTTGTCAGCGTGTCATCGTAAAATACATGGAAGTTGTGGCAGAAGCATTACAAAATGTAAATCAAACTCTCTCAACTAGTTTTCCATCACTGTGAAGAAATAGTTTTTTCTCATTATTTCTTGAAGAACCTTAATGTTAATCTTAATAATCACATTGCAAACTCAGTCAGTGCTATGGCGTGTAGCCACCTCTGCCTTTTCTACTTTCCACTTCATTGTGGAGCAGAACATCCCTTTAATGATTTATAGTAATTATGCAAATGAAACATAAGGCCTTAGAAATTAATGCTAGCCCCCACCGGTCTCTTCATCGCTGGAGGGGATAGTTGTAACTGGAGCCAACATTTTCACAATCCTGTTACTGTAATACTGGGGACAATGCAAAATAAAACCCAGGTTAGGAGCTTAAGGACTGCCTCAAATTAGTTTCGGGCTTATTTAAGCCTCATAGAGGCAGTTCGTGTGTTTAATCATTTCTTTTCATTAGGTGTAAATGATTGGAAAGGTTTCCCCACACATGGGTTGTAATCTGTGTCTGCTCCTCCGGAGTGATGCTGTGTCTGTAGGCTGCAGATTTCATTGACCTCCTCCCTCTTGTCGAATTCTTTTTAGCGAGATAAAACGCTCAGCAGGGTGTTGATGCAGGTGTGGGTGTCTGGGGTCTTTGCTTTTTTGCCTGAGTTAGCTTTGCGCCGTGACAGGCCCGACAGGATGTAGGAAGAGTGCTCTAACACACCACCCTGGTTATTGATTGGCAGATTCATTAGTGATTTCACACCACATTATACAAAGACAGGCCAGGTTTTAAATATGGTTGCATAAGAACGTTAAGTCCTCCAGGCAACGCCCAAGTCGGAACTGATTGAAAAGAACGTTGGTGCGGCAAGTTTCACCGTTGAAGGCTTCAGCCGCCCCTGCAGACATGTGAAGGACATTCATATGACTCTTATAATTATGTGTTCGGGAAATGGAGCCCTTTGTGTAATAATGTCTGATGGGGGGCATCGAGGTTTGACTGTCTGCTAATCACCTGCCAGCAAAGTGTCAAGTTCAACATGCGCCCTTTCACACCTGGGACCTGTCATGTCATCCACTCTCTGAAGTGTGTAAAACAAATTACCTCTGTGTGATATGCCTCATGTGATATGGGTATGAGTCTGAACCGGATGGGTGCAGATCTAAACGTACACTGCCTTTTAAATATTGCAGTGTCACGGCCATGGCATTATAAAAATGGAATTACCGTTTATAATGGTTCAATGGCATAATGAAATCAGATCAATCTGATTTCAAACCCCTTGCAGTGAAATCTACACCGTCTTCTCGTTTTGTTGTTCACCAGATAGTTTCAGCACTTGCTTTCCAGTGACGTCACCATGGGTTTTGCATTGTCCTGGAAGCTCCACAGGAGGTCACTGTTCTGCTTTGTAGTGGCCAAACAAGCAGGGAGGAGTTCAGCTCCACTAAAAAGCCTCTGTCATACTGGATCTGCTCTCTGCTGTGGAGGGCAGTCTCTATTGGATATCAATTACAGTATAAAGCTGGAATTTAAAGTGCACTGTTTCAGAAAATGTGATGCAAATTGCTGCAACTTACACACACTCTTCTGCTGCGACACTTGGAAATTGTTAGCACACCTCTTCTCTTTCAGTTTGATAACACCAATCAAGAGCCTCTTATTGTCGAATAAAATGTCCTCACATGAACTTTGCCATTCCAAAAAAAAGATAGGTGGTGCTATTATTTGTAGCTTCTCTCTTCATCTCTCCACTCCCTCTTCCCTTGCCTTTTTTTCTCCTTGAACCTTTTAATTTCACGACACTTGAATGAAATATTAAAGAGAGCTTCAAGATGACGTCAGACTTTCAAAGAAGCTGCTGGGTTTTTCCAGCAAGCTTTCTATTTATAAATCTCCTCCCTCCCATTTTATTCTTCAGCTTTGTTTGATTTTAAAATCAGCTCCAGTTTGGTTTTTAAGCATGTTCATGTCCATTTGTGTTACTAAAATATGTAGGAATTTCAAGTGGTGCCAACAAAGAAGATTTAGAAATACGATATGGAGAAAGTACATAATGTTAACCATTCATATCCAGTATTGGGGCATTTCTGCTACACCAAATGCTGTGCAACAAGTTGTTATGGAGATTCTTACCACAGTCTTATACAAAGTCTCGCACAGCAGCCAAACTTATAGGGCTTTTCCAGCCAGAACCAGTTCTCCACTGGTTCTACAAATGAACCGGCCTTCATTTCCACTTCTTGACAGTCAGAGCCAAACCATTAGCTCATCATAAAAGTTCAATTTATTTAATGGTTGATCTCTTCCCCTGTTTAATTCAGTGTTTATGTGAAGGATTGGAGTGCATGGAGACAGTGTAACCACACAAACCACATAGCATGTCCGAATATCTCTTCAATCAAATGCCTTAAGATACCCACCTCCATCTTAGTCAATACTGTTTCATGTCACTAATGTTTCTCAGACAGCTTTAAAAATAGCTAACTTCACTCGTCTTCCCTCAGTAATAGAGCCTACACTGAAGACTGTTGTTGTCAGGTCCACCTGATACGATTTTACTTGTGGTGTTTTCACTATATGGAAGAAAAGATTGAATTTACGCTTTTATTTTCCAAAAGGCCGGTAGTCCGGTAAGGTGAGCTTGTTTTATTTATAGGCCACTAAGCTCAATTAGATAGGTCCAACAATCTTCTAAAATGTCCCGTTTTCTTAAAGCTAGCAAGAACTTTAAGCCATAGCTGCTAACTATGTCATTCTAAATAAAACTTTTTTTCTGCTCATGCATCTAGCTGTATCGAACTGCTGGCTCTAAACTATTAATATTGTTGTTAGCAGTGCCATAGACTTAAAATAGATCACCTAAACGTCAAAGTATAAGGTTCTTTTAATTTAATTTAAGCCGCCTTTGTCGAGTTCTTGATCACTGCTATAATTGATTGTTTAAAATTTATAAGTAAATTCTAATTCAGCCAAAAACTAATATAGTATTTCACACTGCTGAAATGCTATTAGAAATGCATACTATGCATACAAAAAATAAAAGTGCATACTATTAAAACATCATAAGTGCACTTTAAGAAAGCTTACTATTGGATTTTCACATGTTTTCATGGTTCCTCAAACAGTTAAGAGTTGTTCCACGAGTTTTCCATGGACTTGATCAATCAAAATAAGTTTGATTGATCAATTGAGATATTAGCTAAATCTTCTTTAAAATAGCAGCCATAGAACAATTTCTACAAAATAAATGTAGCTAAATAATTTCTAGGTATTACTATGGCATTTTCGGCTAAGCAGTTTAGATTTTAATTAGTAACCTGTGGTTCGCAGTTTATCTGGGGTATAAATATGATGAGTGGCTAAGAAAAATGATCCTCATTTTTCTTAGCCATTCCCAATACAGTAAGTATTGGGAATGCCTATAAAACATGTCATAAGTAAAATAGATGTTTGCTGAAGTTTATAAGTCAGGAAATGGCTGCATGAAAATGCAATAAATTGCAGTGAGTAAAAATAAATTTGTAACAAACAAGAGTGGAGGAGGTGCCGAGGTTTTAAGATTGTCAAAAGGACACTGTTAGAGATCTGCATTGTCTTTAGGTAAACAAGCCAGAATTTACTACTTTTTCTTAATAATTGAAAAATTGGTTGTGCATCTTTATCAAATGGATGGTAATGGTCTGTCTTCTACAATCTTAAAATAACAGTATCTCATCAGTCTCTTCTTTTTAACACAGATACTGTTCATTAATAAAGTCTAATTAGAGATGGTGTTGATATGAATCTCTGAAATCTTTTGAGTGATTTGATTAAAATGAAGTTTTTATGTAAATGCTGTTGGTAGCATTTACCAACATAAAAAAGCATCTCTTGTGAAGTACAGCAGAAGCCCTTCTGTAGTTCATTAACTGCACTGCCAGTGGATTTGTGTTGCCACCAATGCAACACTTTACACAGGTGAGAGTAAAAACTGCTCCATGTTGCCGAATGCCTTCCTGTTTAACCAGTGCAACTGGGACGATTCCTAATTAACTGGGAGAGCAGTGGTGTGCATTGCTCTCACATACACCAGAACTTACACAGGCACATAGAAGGAAGAGAGAGGTAAGGAAAAATGTGCTGCTATTCATCTGTTCATGACACATTTTTTTTTTTTTATCACACACATTGTACCTAAAGAGCTGTGAGATCTGTGAATGTGGGGAGGGTGCAAAAGAGCAGCCTGCAGCACTGTTCATATCCAGCCTCATTTAACCAGATACCACTCCTCTATTATCAGCAGGATCATTATCCGCCCAACTTCCTGCCCCGGCTCACTCACTCCGATTGGGACTCAAGGTGGAAAACTGAAATATCACATGCAGCACTCATGCTCACCTAGAATTCCTGTATTTTTTTTACACGAGAACCACAGAACTAAAAATAGTTACCTTTCAAGTGTGTGCTTGCAGAGTATTTTTTGCCACAGTTTTCCTGTGGCAAAAAAAAGACAAAATGAGGTTAGGACTGCTGTTTGTGTGCATAAGGATGTGTGTGTGTGTCTTAGTTCTGATACCATTGAGATGTAGGCCGCTGCTGAAGACTTATACCAGGACCTGGATATTAAGAGATAAGAGATTGTTTGCACGTTATGTAAATAAGCTTAATGCATTTTGATCCATCTCAAAGTTAGATATCAAATCTAAGTCAAGTCACAGGTCTAAGAGGAGCAAGTCAAGTTTCAACTCTTTCACCACAAGTCTAAATAAGTCTTAATGTTTGAGTGGCAAAAATAAATCTCGTCTCGAATGTTTAAGGTCCAAGTCTAAGGATTTTTTAGGTCTTTTAAGGGGCAGGTCCAAATGAAGTCTTGAATGTTTCCTCAGTTTAGCACCCTTCCCAATTCAAGAATCACTAAGGAGTTTATAAAAAAAATATCTTCAAACTAAAACCAAAAAGAAAACAGAACACAAATGTGGAAAAAAATTCCCCACCCAAAATCATAATTCAGAGGTAAGTCTAAGTAAAGCTTAAGGTTTTACGCCCCAAGTCAATGTCAAGTCCCAGGTCATTGAGGGGTAAGTCTACGAAGTTACCACAGTAAGTTCTCCTAGTCTTTTTAAGCCAAGTTAAATCTCATGTTTCTGATTGCTGAAAAGAACGCTGACATCAAATTCCTTCCATTTTGAATTCAATAGTTAATTTCTGTATGTAATGCAAAATATAATTACTGTTCACAAGCAAATGAAATTTACTGTCCCTATATTTTTAAGAAAAGTCAATAAACCATTTCAGAAATTGCACACTTTTAGCCACAGCAGGTCATTTTAAATTAACAATGATTGTGAATAGGATTCAAATGTCAATAGTCTAAAATAGTAGAAATAATTCAATGCCAGTTCATGTCTTATATCATAAAGGAAGTACTTTTATTTTAAAGAATGAAAGTACTTTAAATAATGACATTGAGAAAAGTCATTGGTGGCAAGCAAAGTCTTTGTACATAACTTATTAGTAAATTATAATGCTAGAACAAACTTTAATGAATTGCTATTGTCTATGAACATCTCTGGGTTTTTAAAGCAAGCGTACCTTTTAACAAGCGAATGTGTGTGTCCCTGTCAGAGTTCACAGAGCATTAACCATTCCAACACTGCATGTCTCAACAGGATAATAATTAGCCCCAAAAAGATCAGCGAACGATGGCAAACTAACCCTCTACGCTGCCATCCTTCTTCATAAAGAACTCCTTCCTTTGACTTTCTCTGCTCTTTCCTCGTCAAAGTGACAGCTTTTTCCCCCACCACGCTGCTGTGATTTTCCTCGACTAGGTCTGAAGTCATATTTCTGCGAAGTTCTCCATGTTGTTATTCAACTTGAACAATCCCACTGCTTATTCAGCCCTGAGAGATCCCACTAATAGTCACAGTGAGTGCTGAGGCATGGAACGGTGGGTTACACTAAACTGACTCTGGAAATATAAAAGACAGCCCACATACGCTACCAGACGTGGGCTGGCTGCGTGTCTGCGTGTTTGAGCGCGTGTGCGCTTGCTCTCTCAGATGTGACCATCTAAGCTGTGATTTTTATTAGAATACTGAACATTCAGTCTGTTTGAGAAGGAAAGGAAAGAGTGAGAATAGGGGGGATTTTGTTTCTCGGTTTATTGGCTTGGCGTTTAGAGCCTGAAAAAAAAAATAAAAGAAATCCCGAGAAGACCTAAAGAAAGAAAATGTATTGAACAGAAGGGAGATAAAAGGAGGAGGGAAAAAAACTATTCTTCTTCCCTCTGAGTGGTCTCGTCTCCTGAGAAAAAAACTGATTTGTGATTAATAGAAAGGCTTCTTCTCTTTCTTGTGCTCTTTTTTTCTTTTTCTTTTTCTGCTCTTTCTTTTTCCTCGTAACCTAACTCTCTCAAACATAAAATCCATTTGGGTAATGCTTTCTGCATACAAGGAATGATAAGGGACTAGATAAAAGGCAAAATCCTCCAAGAATGTAAAGACAAATTACATTGTAATGTAAATCTCTACTTTCTCTACTACTATTCTACATTTTGCATTATGTCAAAATAAACTTTAGCTTTTTAGTCACTTAAGATTAGCTATTGTATTTGGTAAAACCCTTTTCACCTCTGCCTACAAACCTACCAGAGGACTGAGATCACGGTTTTGTTTTGGCCATTGTAAATCAAATTGACTTTATTCCCCTAAAGCCTATTTGGATTTTGGTTTAAAGTCATTGTCTATTTGGAAGAACCACTTGTGCCCAAGCCTTAACTTTCAGGCTGCTTTAAAATTTCCATTTCAACAATCCCTCCCACAGCTAAACACCCACCCAACATGATGCTGCCACCCCCATATTCCACAGTCGTGTTGTTCTCTGGCATGCAAGTGTCCTCTTTTTTTCTTTTTGGTCATTACACTTCGCATAGTTTTATCACACTCCTCAAAATGGTGTAATCATCTGGGCTTTGCCACACTGTTCAATGGAAAAGAAGATCCTAGTGTGTGTGCAACAAACTTCCAAATTTGATGAAAGTCATAAAAACATTTTGAAAAATCTTTTACTCATTCTGGCATTTTTCAAATAGAAATAATTTTGGCAACTCTGACTGGGGTTGCGAGGCAATGGGGCAGCAATTGTGAGGTTTTTGAAATGGCTCATTTTCCAATTCCCAAAAAGCATTTACTAATTGCCAAAGCAACACCGAGTGTGTTTCTTCTTTAGGACTTTAGGAGTGTTTCTTGAAGCAGTGAAGACCCAAATGGAAGTACAATAATGTACAAAAAGGCAATTTTGGTTACTTACGTCCCCTTTAAACAGAATAAATCTCTGTTTCAACGTATCTTGTTTTAATTTCTCCTACACTTGCTATTTTTATATTTTGAGCACCAGCCCATTTAAAGGTCCCTTCAATTGTACGTTACACATCAACTAGGCAAGGTGTCTCCTGTAACTTTTAACTTAAAGGTTTACTGTGACGCAGGATGACAGAAAAGCTGGAGAAGCTGAGACTTAAAGAGCTTCTTTATTGCTTTATTAAGCCAGTAAAATGTTATCAGCCATCATTCTTATCATCACCAACTCATTACGCAGTGCCGTACTGATATTACAGCCCAACCCTGTGGCCTTCTTATTCATGCAGTGAATCAGTGTAGACAAGTGCAGAGAGAAGTGTAGGTGGAAGTTAGTCTCAAAACACTGTTAAAAGTGAATAAGTAGCACACTGGGAATGAAAACAGGTTAGGTGGGGGAAAAAACAAGAGGGAGAAGTTGTAAGATAAGTAGAGGTTGAATAGGGGTGAGCAAAAGTGTCACAGTTTGCGACACCTGGAAGATCAGAAATCGGTCGAGCGACATTGCGAGTGCCTGTCACAAGCAGCCAAGCTTCGGCTTATCGTTCACATGCTTGACATTACTCTGGGAAAAGCAAACAGTTTTTTTGTCTGTCAAGAGTAAGGACATGGGGGTTGGAGGCGTAAAGAAAAAATATGGTAATTGGGGAGAGAGGCAGCATTTTCTCCTCAAAGACTGACTGTTGAGGCGGCGTGCTTTGATTTTCAAGCGAGCTGTCATATAGTGTTGGTAGTGAGCAGGTGAGAGTGCCATGGAGAGGTGAGGCATGCCATAAGGGTCAGGCAAATGTCAGGAAGAAGTTTGCGGAGTTCAAGCAGGGAATTCAAAGGCATTTGTGGAAGTTTAAAGAAAAGTAATCCATTTTTACCCCCCTCCGCCCAGCCCCCAGTCTCTTAGAGAGTGGAGATTTTTTATGTGCTTAAAGTCTACCAGAAACAACTATTAGTTTTGTCCCAGGGGTCTCCTCTCAGTCCTTCATGGCCAGAATACATTAAAGGCTAGACTGCTCTGGACCACAGTCAGTGCTGCTTAAATTACGTGAACTGGCTGGTCTCTTGGACGTTTTATTTTCTAATGTCCTCATTTCAGCTGCCCTATCTCCTGGACGTAATGTGTACTGTAGATGGATCCAATTAGGTAAAGCAAATTAGGTTTTCAGGGAGCTGTAATTCTGCCCACATCGAAATTGTTATTAAATAAAAAGTGCGTCCCATTTACAATGCAGATATTCAGTGTTTGAGTTAAATATTAGCATGCCTAATTTGCTTCATGCTACAACATTTAATCCCAAAATGCAACACTAAGTTATAAGGAGCACAGGGTTATTAAAAGATCCTAACTATTTATGTTTAGGAATAAAAGGCAGCAAAATGAAAATAATTAGGTCTTATTATTATTCTTATTATATTAAGACCTAATTATATTATATTATAATAATTTTATTATATTAATTATTATTATATTAATTTTAGTATTTTATTAATTTTATTATATTATAATAATTATATTATAATAGGACCTAATTATTATTAGTTAATTAATAATTATTATTAGGTCTTATTGTCACTTTTATTGAAATCACAATAGTGCTACAAAATAATATTCCAATAAAACGTTAAGTCCAAATTGCCCACTCCTAATTTAATATCTAGTAACTGTGAAGCAGTTTGCAAAATTTTAGTCAAAACTTTTCTAAAATGCTTTCAGCAGCTGAACAGCTTAAATATTTGGAGTTACTGCATGACTGTCACTCAAGGCTCCCAATACATTTTGCCAAAATGTGCAGATCATGTGTTGTTTAACTTTATAAAACATTGCTTTCATTCTGCTTTTTGTGTTTGGTGATATCGAGCTTGTTTCCCATAACACTCTGCGTACTCCCAGTGTACAACTCCGTGACAACAGAGGCCGTCCCAGACAATACAAAATGTGTTTATATTTGCATCAGCTATGATGAATCTAAACAGAAAAATGCTTGACAGCTTTCATACGAGAGTTCCTCGGTTTCAGACTCACTCATCCACCGAGTTCATGAACTGAACAAGAAGAAAAGCAACAAATACTCGGAAGACGGAGAGAGAATAAAGCCATACACGAGAGCTGCGGTGTGTGTGAGTGAGCAAGTGTGAGGAGTACAACAGGAGATTGTGTAGGAAAAGACTTCTCTTCATGAACTCTTTCATTTCTGAAAAGCTTTCAATGAATCCCTGCTCCTGTGGGGGCAACAGAGGTTTTTGCAGTCACTATTGTGGCAAAGCCATTTTTATCTGCTTTATCGTAAGCAAAACTCACTTGGGGCCAACAGAGGTAGAAAGTTCAGCAGGTAGGAGTTTGGAGAATTCAGAGACAGCCATGTTTTCCTGTACCTGGTGTGTTTAATTAATCACAATCCCGGAAATGATTATTCTGCTATAAAAAAAAAAAAAAGAAAAAAAAAAAGAAATCACTACTATGAGTTTGTTTCTGTCAGTTTTCTTATTAATTTACCGTCTCTCTCTTTCTCTGCGTTTGCTTCAGTGGCAGCTCAGCGTGCATAAATAACCCACTGGATGACTTCCATTTTCGGCAGCTGGCAGCTTGAAAATGGAGTCGCACTGATACAGTGAATATATTCAAATTGCACAACATCAATCACAATAAACAGTATATACAATTCCATAGTGCAATCCCTTATTATCATACGCCTCAGAGTCTTCTACAAATTCATTGCAGTGTTTCTGCAAGTATTGTTTGAGTGGAGCAATGCGCTCTGCATACATAATACAGAACTTTTTTTTTTCTTTCCCCCATTCATGCAACACAGCTCAGTCGGGTCAGATCCATCTTGTTCAGTGAAGGAAGGTACCAAAACAAGCTTGTTCACTATGTTTCAGACATGTAGCTGTTGTCAAATGACAAATGAGCAATAAGAAGTAATGTGTTTAATAACAGCTGAATCCTGCATGTGATCATTCAACATATTAATATTAGATTTTAATAGGATGTAAATTTGCTGTCTTTCCTTGTGGGGACGTTTGGCAGCTGCATCTCCCACACGTCTCAGCCTGTAGAGGAAGAGGGTTTATTTATAATTTAAGATCCTGCTGCAAATGGCACATCTGCATTTACAATTTGAAAAAGACAGGTTTACATATTAAGATGCCTCTTGGAAATAACACTGCTTCTTTTTATTCTCCCGTAAAAATCACTTGGGCTAACTTGGAGAAAAAAGCTGCGAAAATAAAATCACCTGCATCAAAGTCATATACAAATATATAAACTTACTATTTATATAGTGAGTTTGTTGAGTTAATAATGATCTGACCATGTGGGATAGTTTAAATGATAGATAAATCTTTGACCTTTCACTACCACATGGTCTGGCAATTTAAAAAAAACTAAAAACTCTGTCACTGCAAAAAAAACTTATTTTAATGTTTTGTGTATTACACAATCAAGTGTACATTAAAAGTGACAATGTCCCAACTTATTGATTAATATGACATTACTGGATATTGCAAACAAAAAAAATCTCTTTCCAACTAAAAGTGACTTTAGATTCACCACTAGCCTGAAAAAGATGAGGATCATCTTCCCAACAGCTTTAATTGTCTTAAAAAATGCTTAAAACAACAGTGCACAGGTAACTGAACAAATCTCACCATAATGCTTCAGATTAAGTTTGCAGCACCTCATCTGATGATTTGACTTTAACTCAGGAAATTGATGACATATTTATCTCAGAGATATGGGCGAGCAAATAAATCTTAAGTGCGCAGGGAAAGTGTGAAAAAGAAATATGGATACAGCACTGATCCATATTTACTTGACTAAGTGCTGGATGTGTTCATAGCCACTACTTTTTGTGAATGCCTGTCTGCCTGAATATGCTTTTAAGTAAAACCTACTGGACCGTGTACCTCCATATGTCTGGCCTTGATGCAGTCGGGGTCTTTGAATTATGGACCTCGATTAACTAATTCAGTTTTCACTAAAGCGGGTCACTCAGCTTGAACGCAAGCTTCATTCTGTCTTGTTCACCACCAGAATGAAAAGCATGTCTGTATTTTTAACGCCTGTTCTGTTTCGCATAATAAAGGGCCTAGTATGGAATTTATGTTAATTATGTGCCTTCAAAATAAAAGGAAACCAGGTGTTTGTAGTGCTTTGAAATTGTACCTACAAGACATTTTCTTTAAGCAACTGTAGTATCAGTGAACCGGAGTTCAGCTCTGTGTAGCTTGTTATCTCGTTGGAGAGAAAACAAGCTCTCCAACAAAACATGGCACGATTGTTTTGTTGCATTTCAACATGTTCTAGGTTGAGGAATGTAAATCCTGGACGGAGGAACTCTTTTACCACCTACCAGGTGTTCATGTGTGATTAGTAGGAGGAAGATTTGTGTTGTAATCGAGCCATCAGAAAGCTGTTTGTTAGAGATGCATCTGTCAGATCTTTGTGGCCAAACTCCAATGTTTTAAAAAAAGTTTACAAATGCAAATTGTGCTATCATAAAGCTATATCATCAAAGAATAGCTTTCTTGCCCTCAGTTGTCATTATTTATTTAACCCTTTATGTCCTAAATTTAAAATATTCGCCTGGATGTTTTTTGCTTATTTTAACTGTATGCAGTTCATTAAATGTCCTGTGAGTAAATATATTTGCCCATTTATCCACAACTGGAACTTTCGATATCTAACAATTAATTTTCGCAATATGCAGTCTATTAAAAGAATGCCCCTCAGATTAATTTCACTGCCTGCTATGGCGGAGGTGAAATTACAGTAATAACCCGATATTGGCTGGAAAGCACAATGTCTCCCCTTTCAGAAACCGTTGGAATTTTTCAGATAGCACAACGTGTGGCGGAATTGCAAATTTGGCTGGATTGCCGGCGCTCCGTTTAGGACTTAAAACAAAAACGAGGCAAGTTTAATTGTCCAGCACCTTTCATGTGAAAGGTAAATCAATTTACTTTACATGGATATAAAAGAACAGAGATAAGAGATCACATTCAATACACAAAACATAAAAATGTTGACAAAGTCATTATGGAGATGACATTTAGAAAATGTCTTAAGAGTCATGGCAATTCATGATTGGTTATTAGTGAAGGTAATGCCTTTTTTTATGGGACATAGATCTTTTCTTTCGTTCTAAACTCTCCAAAAGGCTGAAAACATTTCCAAATCAAGCATGTTCAATGACAGGTTGGCCTAAAGATAAAAAGATCCCAACATCTGACTGTGATCCTGCTGTCAAGTATTGGGATGAAAAAAGAAATAGAAAAGAAATATCTGTTTTGAGATATAAACACTTGACGAGGCTCTTAAGTTAAGGAGGAGAACTAACTGCCTCCCCTCCTTTCACCATTGCTTTTGATTGTTCCTGTCAGATACTTTTTAGTTCGTTATATTCCTCATGCTCATTGTTTCTGTTTTAAATTTGGAAAAAGCAAACCCCAGATTTTGTGCCTATATCTCCATCCTACTCATCTTCCAAAATGAAGGTTAAAGAGAAAATGTGAGGGATTGCGTCTTTAATGAACAGTTCCAATGACACCACTTGCTGCCAGATTGCATAGTTATGCTCAATCCATCACTAAGTGAACATTCCCACTCTTAGCTTGAAGCTGAGATGTGAAAACCACCACTGACCTGTCTCTTTTTAATACTGAAGCCATCAATTCATTACCCCCCTATCTTTCCAGAGCCTTAATTACATAGTATCATTTGTGCTATCTGACATAGTGCCCATTCCTAATTTCCATTCAATTATAGATGAGTGAGATAAGCCTTTTAATGAAAAAGAGAGGAGCTGGTGAAGGTCACAATATTTTTGGAATATAAACATGATGAAATATTACTACTGTTTTTGCACAAATAATATTCATGAACTGACAAAAGACACAAGCACATTTACATTGACATCTGCGACAGACCTTTTAGCTACCCCCCCCCAAAAAAAACAGAACTACTGCAGAGTAATTTCAGGCTTTAAACAGAAAAAAGCACGTCAGGAAAACAAATTTCTTATTCAACTCATACAATGAGTTTCTGTTAATAACTTGGGCTTAAAAAGAGAATAAATATTGCATTTTGTGGTTGATTAATCCATTTTACCCACTTACCTCGCAGTACTTCAAGATTTTTTTCTGTGCCGCATTGATGAAAAGAAGAGACAGTTCAGTTTCTTCTAATAGAAGTCAAAGAGTGTGTATCTAAATGGAGCAACTGATTAAATAAAATGTAGGCTGTGATGCATCACTGTTCAAAATCAAGCAGACTAAATTGATACACTTACTGGATGTTTTTTTTTTTCCCCCTCCCCACTCACCAAGAAGGCCACAGCCACCTGCAGAGAGAGGAAAAAACTCACACTTTTTGCTTGACAGTTCCTGGAAGTTTGGCAAAACAGTACATTTATTCCTGAAACAGGAAATATCCGTCATCCCTGGAATGTTCCAGAGTCAAGATTCACCGCATCTCTGTAGCTTTCAGCAAACCAATTCAATTCCCCTGCTTCAGGAACATGACTGTTTGCTGGCAAGTGTTGTCATTTGCCCTTTCTACTAGGTGAACATCTCAATGAATGCAAGCAGGTTTACCTCAAAAAATTTATTTACTCCATAGCAAAACAAAAACAAAAAAAACTGCAGATATTGGCTAAGGATACCCAGGAAGAACTACAATGAAGAATTGTGGTGGGATGCTTTTTTTCCACATTTGATTGAATTAAAAGCTTTTTTTCTTTTTTTTTCCTTTTTTTATTTCACTTTCCACATATCCGCTTTTGTCTTGATCAGACTTAGGGGACAAATAGCAAAACATATATTTAAATTGTATGACATTAGAAGATATGGAAAGATATGGAAAATAAGCACATCAGCAAAACAGGAATGTCTAAAGTTTCAAATTTACAATAATACATACAACTAAATGTTATGTTCACTGTAATTTTATGGATATTGTTGAATTCTGTTTTTATTTGCTAAAAAATAATTCATTCTTTCAAATAAAACAGCACAGAAACATCTCACCTGGCTGCCAATGAAAAAAACTGGGGGAAAGAAAAGATATTTTCTAGTCATTCGAACCACTGAAAACACTTTTGCAGTACAAGTCATCTTGAACTCATCATCTGTACTCTGAAATTTCCACACATCAACTATCAGTGTGTGCCGGCAACATGGGATTCGAGATTTAAACCAGTGGCTTATTGGCTAACCAATAAGCCACTATTTCACCTACACAGTTTCATTCTTACTCTCAGTAAAATGAATGAATATTCCTGGATGAAGTTTTCACCCAGGGTAGTTTTTATTCTCAAGATGCGACCCAGCAAAGGTCAGATACTGCATGAAACATACAGCATGTATCACTTGGCTTCTAGGTTTAGGTCAAGAGTTAAATTACTAAGTCCTTGACTTCAGGTCACATTGGAGTACCATCACTGATTGTACTGATACTCTTGTGTTGTTTTTGTGATGATCCCTTTGAGAGAATAAATATATATATTAGAAATTCCTTTCCTCCTGGTTAAACCTTTCTGAGTAAAGTGAGCGAGATAAATCTAAGAAAAACACAGAGCAGGATCAGTTCAGGTTCAGCTAGCTTCATGCACTCTCACCACACGGACTCTCTGTCCACTTCTTTTTATCCGGTTCTTTATTTTGTTTCCTGGGCTGTATCCTTTGAGCTGCACACACGGACAGTGATCACAGATCTGCCATAGGCAGATCCACAGCAAAACACTCACTTGTAACTTTGCGGTTTGGAAATCAACTCAGATAAGAGGATTATGTGACTGAAAAGAACCCTTAATGCTGCCACCCAAAAAGAGCCTGATCAGCAGCTTAGGGTTATTAGGCAGCTTTGAGTCTGAGACACTGGCTCATATACTGTTGTAGACTTTGCCGACCCCAGCTACTTTCCTGCTTCTTGTCTTTGGGCAGTCATATCCCCTTGATTTGTCATGGAATTGCTAACAGGTTTCCCCTCTGTGATACCTATAATTTTACCCATTTTTTATTATTATTATTTAGCTCATTCTTGCTTTTTTTGCTGATTCCTTTTTTTTTACGCTCATTGAAATTTCCAAACCATCAGTGTGCCAACAGGGGACCAATAAAGCAGATTGCATTTGTCATACACTGTCCAAACTATTGTCTGGTTGGTATTAATGCATGCGTGTGACTGAGTGGAGCTCTTCTCCTTGCAGTGTAGGGCCAATTTTAAAGCCGAAAAATATGAGTGTGGGGAATGGCTGAGTGCTACGAAAGAGAGCCATAAGTGCACCTCATTTGACAGAGTGAGTAAAGTGACGATCCCCACAGGACCTCCAAACTCGAAAGAAGATAGCCTACTTACAGAGTGAAACAGAATGACCCAGTCACAACCTTATTCTCCTCACACGGTGGATCGTTAGTCATGAAGCCTGGCATAGATTGTCTTGTAAGGACTGCAAAAGATCAAAAACAAAGACAGCGAAAACTGACTTTAGCACTGTCTCCGATTGCCTTGTGTGAGGCGTCTGAGTCACAGTTAACTTGACACATGGCAAAATGCATTTAAAGAGCTTCTACCCTATACACTAAAAAGTTGTACATTATTTGCACCCAGCTTCTTGTTTTTGGTGTAAGCATTTTAAATTTGCACTGCAGCTCATATTTGTATAAGCAGTCATTTATTGTTATCACTACTGCATTGATTTCAGTTTTCCTTAAATACTCAATTGGCTAATAAAAAGAAGGCTAAACATCAGCACTACTAGCTAGCTAGCTTTTCTAAATTTTCATGGATAAGTGCAAATTTGAAGCCACTTTCCTTTTTGACTCTTGTTTTTGCTCGCTTCTGTTGCCAACCCGTATGAGGCTGGGTGCAATTTATGGAAAAAAAATTAAAAACTTAAGCTTGATGCTGAAGGGGGTTTCTTGCCACGCTTGATTACGTTATAGCTAGATACCCCCCAGCCATCCCCTCTATTTAAAGTTTTTTTTCAATTCACATTTGACAAAGAAGTCTTCCAACAGTCTTCATTTGTTGTTCAAAGATGCAGAGATTTTTTTTTTTGTGACGAGTTTATCAGCACATATGATGATGGCACATTACCTGAAATGTGTCTACGCTAGGATGAATAAAAATTCAGAGGGGGTGAATCAGTCTGACAGTGAATAGAATGAGTTTATGTGTTATGAGAAAAGTAGTGGAGACGGATCAGTCAACACCGCAACTTGCCTCTGGCGTGTTGAACGGAGAGAGAAAGAAACAAGATCAATAGATGACTGCAAGCCTGCTTTAATCCTTTCTATTGATTGTTAACCATAAAAGCAAGTGTCCTGTTTTGGAGATAAATTCTTTTTGGGTTTTTTTGTATTTTTCCATGCTCATACACACAATTACAAACCATCCAGAAAGCATTAATACACGAAGCATGAATGTGATGTGATGGGGTTTTCAGTAATCCATTTCTTTGTATATATATTCTGAAAGACAAACATAAAGTGCAGCTTTTAAAGTCAGAACCTTGAGCTGTCTTTTCTGTGATGTTCTTTGCATATATTAAAGCTCAAGTCATTTCTAAGCACTGGTATACACTCAGTCAGATCCCAAAAAGCCATTTTCTTGCTCACTGGGGGGGTTAGATATTTATTCTGTCTTCCAGTGGCATTTGGAACTCCACTTCTCTTTCAACAGCTTTTTTTTCCCCTTTTCATTCGTATTTTAGAAAAGAAGTGCTTTTGATGTATCTATTTGGTACAACAGGAAATAAAATCAAATAATGATGTTACCAAAATAGAAATCTCTGCAGCTACCTTTACGACATCTGATGCTGAAAATGATGTCTCTTATCTTAGTATTGATTTATGACAAAGATAGTTTTATTGTTAGTCAAGCAAGGAATTTGTTTTATTATTGAAAACAGAAGCTTGAAATCTTTTCTAAAATTAAAAGGGTGTTTATTTTCTGTCATTTATTTGTTTGTTCTCAGCTGAAGAAAACTGACTCAGCAGAAGAAAAACTTTAATGTCCAACTTTATACTGATTTCTACAAAATAATCACAGTTAACTAAAAATATGTAACATAAAATAAGTGACTGCATAAATATTCACCCCCTCTAACGTGACCTAAGCTGCAGTCAGTTGGAGCTGGTAGATCACTTCAGCGCAGTGATTGTGTCTCAAGTGAGTGAATTATAAAGACACATGTCTCTGGAAGGTTCCTCCTCTGTCTATTCAATATTGCTGGCTGCCATCACAGCAGGTCCGATAGGCTTGTAAAGGTGGAAAGGTAACATGAACAAAGCAAAATATAGAGAAATCCTGGAGGACAGTTAGTTTCCATCTGCAGGAGAATTACGGTTTCTGACAGCACTTATTTCCCAGCAAGACACCGACCCGAAGCATCCAGCTAAAGCTACACGGAAATGGTCTAAAGACAAACAAGGTGGATGTTCTGCAGTGTCCCAGTCAAAGCCCAGACTAGAGAGAATTTGTTGCAAGGCTTGAAAGGGGCTGATCACAGCTGACTTGACAGAACTGAAATAGTTTTGCAGGGAAGAATGGAGTAAAACTGTGACATCTAAATGGTGCATCTTCTACATACCGACTAGAAGCAATGCTTTTTTCTTATTAATATTTTTATTTAATGGTTTTGTAAAACAATTACATTTGACAATAGAGTTTTTGCCAATTGTGCTTGTCTAAAAAAGATATATTTTACTGATCATAACTGATGTGAAAACGCAAGAGGATGAATACTATTTATGGGTGCTGTAGTAAGTAAAACTAAAAATCTTTAACTATTGGAGTATTGCCAGGTGTGGTGGGTTGTGCGACAGCTATAGTGCCCTTGGTGTTCTCCCGGGTTTTGACTCCCAACTTCAGTTCTTTTGCCGCATGTCTTCCTCCCTTCTGCCTGCCTTCTTTCCCACCTTCTGGCCACTAATGCTGGCCAACTAAACAAACTATATAAAAAATAAATAAATATGCAGAGTTGACCTCTCTAATAACTCCTAGTGAATTTACATCCTTTCTTCAAACCAGATTCACGTAAAACCAAATTAAAAGTGTTTTGTGAAATGATCTGCAGTGTGGGGGAGTCTTATGCATGATGCTCACTGATATGCACTCTGGAGCTCACACAAAGCTACGGCCCTACTTTGTCATTAACATTGTGCAGCTGTGAATGGCCACCTGGTGGTGGAGTTCGCCTCTCTGCAGGGCCGGAGGAAATCAAGCAGAACAGCGCCCTGCAGGATTCCTTCCACTTCGTCGGCTAAAGTAGAGCTAGCTCGGCCTTGCTCACCTGTCACATAACAGGAGCTAATTGCAGTTTTGCTCATGTTTGTAAGTGCTTACATATGGAGACTTTCTTGACAAAAAAGCAGCATGAACATTAAGACAAATATGTTCACAGCTGGAATGCCACTGCATGGTATTCACTGACACTGTAAGTACTTTTTTTTAAGTTGTTCTTTCGTGCGTTATAGCGCAGCTACAATTCACCACAAAAAAGCCCCTTGCTCTGATATGATTGAGCCTTTGACCTGTTTTTGTCCTTGCGACGTCTATGACACGAATATTCAGACATGTAACGCATTGACTGAAGGTGACAGCTGCCAATACTCATGCCTGTAAGTGCTATTGTGTATGTATGCATACATAATTTTCCATCAAAAGATGCTCAACAATGTTGTGCTGTGTGTCCCTGTCATTAGGATTGTATTCAAGTCCCAGCAAGCTGAGCCTTTCATTCCTCATTTAGCCTGATGGACACACACCCATGGGTTCGGGGGAAGCGCAGAGGAGAGGCACGTTCTGCTCTCTCTGTTTTACTCAGTTTGTTTGAGCATGCCTGACACTTTGTCTCTGAATGTCTGAAGGATACAGAGAGCGTAGATTTATCTTTTTGGCATGAAAATGAATATTTTAATATCCGCCAGAAGTGAAAGTTTGGGTCAAATTTGACTGGGAAAGTACTAAACGTTCTGGCTAATTGGTACAATCGGTATCTTGTAGCTTAGGCTACCAATAATTTAAGATAATTGTATCTTTTATGACAACTTCAGCAGTATCTTTCTTTAACATGTCAGCAGGCAGATGACAGTTTGCCTGTGAAGAACGTAATGCTGGATCTGTCTACTGTTATGTCACATAATATTCTTTAGTTTTCCTTTAAACTGTTGAGCTGAATTAAATAGAGGAAATGTTGTCTAAAAAAGTATTTCGAAAACATTGAGTAAGTAACTTCCCTCAAGTTTCACTTTTATGTTTCTATAGTAGGCGAAGATGGATAAACCAAGGACTAGCAAAAGCAGATGTTTAATGTTTCACAAGTCCAGGTTTCTCTTTACTTCGATATGGTAAAATTCTGTTTGTTTCAAATTTACCTACAGATCCTGCCACAATAGGCACAAGCTTAAAAATGGGAATCTGTAACTCCAGTACCCCACTTTACCACAGTCCTACAATGTTTTGCATTCCTGCTTCACCACACCAGAATCAAAAGGCAGAATTACCACCTTAGGATAAAAGTGTGAAACATTTAACTGTGCCACCTAACCCATCAACCTCAGCTGAAAGGAAATTTGTTAGAGCCTTAAGGAGCAACCCTGGAACAAATTCGGCTCAAGCCACTGGAACACCAGTGACACTGTCTGCAGCGAGGCAACTTTTAGATCAATAAGGATTAAGAGGGACACGACCGAGAAAAGGCTCTAACTCAAAAATCAACACGTTTAAGCAAGACTACAATTTGCAGCTCCCTACAAGGACAAGATGAACGCTTTGTGAAGCACAATATTATTGTCAAAGAAGACAAATATTCACTATTTAGCCACAATGACAGAAACTTTGGGGTCAACGGTCAGCTGTCAAATCTTTAAACACAAAAGTAAAGCATTGTTGTGGTAACATCACAATGCATGGCTGTGTATAAAATGAACTAATAAATAAAAGAATAGTGGAAAAAGAGAACACACTTCACATTGGAGAAGGAGGACTACCTGTTTGTCACTTTTACATCAAATCTGCTTTGCACAACATGACTGTTTGTGATTCTTGTGCGTCGAAAACCTCCACACATCACAATTGATTTAAAATGAATAATGCACACCTATAGTAATCTACTGAACTGGGTTGGAATTTTTATATGTAGAACATTTGTTGATTGTGATAAAGAAAAAGAAATTGGTCTATGCACATAGGCTCTAAGTTTTTAGACCCTGTGTGGATTAGAGAAAATCCATAATAAAAACTTAATTAACACCCAGTTCTTCAAAATGGTTCACATATATCATCAAAAACTAAAAGATAATTCACACTTATGCTGATGAGATTTGTATGTAAACCTCTAAATGGAACTATATTAGTGTGCATCTTTTGCTACAACAAACCAGTTCTGGTAGTGAATGCTTATTTCTATTGGTTTAATGTTTGCAGTGGGGAAGGACTTGTAGCTCATAAAGATGCA
The DNA here is from genome assembly GCA_903066825.1 of Alfaro cultratus. NCBI lineage: Eukaryota > Metazoa > Chordata > Actinopteri > Cyprinodontiformes > Poeciliidae > Alfaro > Alfaro cultratus. Next base: position 87,997 of record CAEFZX010011931.1, on the reverse strand, counting down.
GTGCACTTTCTCCAAAAGTCAATTATTAAATTCATAATGAGCTCAAATCAATTGCATTCAATTTATTTGGAGGGCTGCTTGGAGAAAAGAAAGCTATTATTCAACGATATTTCCCGTGCTCATCTGCTTCCACCTCTGTGTGTTATCTGTCCAATATCAGAGATAACACAAAGCACAACAATAGCTCCGGCCGATCTGCCGTAAGAATAATTTATAAAGCTCTGTGGGCTGATCAGTGTCAGCCACATGCCAATGGTGATTAATTACTAGAGAGATAATCCACGGGTAATTACTCCGATTTTATGCATTTTCAATTTTGATCAATTTCCCCACTTTGTCACAGCTGCGTTGGGGCTAAGATCAAAGACATTTTCTATGCTAAATTAGGGTTAGGGTATTTGAAAGGTGCAGCAATAGTAATGAAACATTATATATATATATATATATATATATATATATATATAATTTTATTTTATTTTTTTAAATGTTGCTAGCTGTATGACTTGAGCAATAAAAAGTGGATCAAACAACACTATTTCTTGGTCTATTTACACATTAATTTATGTGGCTTCTTCTTCTTGTGATGCTTCACTTTCTATGAGCCCTTAAACTTGAAACCTGGGAAGCCATTAACCGAGAGAAGTGAAGGAAGACTAAAGAAGGAAGGTATTAGAGAGGAGGGATGAGCTAGATCATTATGTTTCACCACAGAATACCTTCTTCGGTCATCATTCTCCCTCTCCCAATTAAACCCTCCAAAAACACATCCCTGCAGATGGGAGCCAGGCACTAAGCTAAGACCTTGAATTGCTCCCACTGGTCCAGTATTCCAGGATAAATAGTGGATCAGTGTAACTGCTGCACTGCAGAGTCTGAGAGAGCAAGACCTGCTTTGTCAAGCCAAGAAAGCCCCAGCTGTTCTTTTACCATTAGGGTGGGAGATTGTATTCTTCGCTACAATAGCTAAAAATTTAATTTATACCAGGTGAGTCTTTCTCCCCTGAGAATGTGGACCGGTACCGGACTGATTCTGAGCCTTCAAATGATTTTAACAGAAGTTTCACTTAACTTAGAAGTTGATGTAAAAATGTTTGTTTTAGCCACAAAATGATTTTGCTCAGCAGCAAACAGTATATCCCCAACTACAGCATAGAGCAGCTCATCGATGTAGCAGCCATAAAAACATTTTGCTAGACAATGTCAAATGTTGAGAAGTTTTAATTGTTGTTATCAAACGTTATCAGACACAGTGGTTTGAAGCCAAAAATACCTTAGAAATATACAAAGCCAACCATGAGAATCAACTCATTTAAAGTTAAAACTCAGTTTCACACAAACACAAAGACCCGAGCAGCATAAATGTTTGGCTGTTGAACTGGACCGTTACAGGTAGCTATCAAGCTAATTTTCTATTAGCAGCTTTGCAAATCTTTTACATTACATTACATTACCAAGACACATTAAAACAAATCTTTATCTTGGCTTTTTTTCTATTCTTCCTCTTTATTTTCTCCCTCCCTGAAGGATAAGTCCTTTTTGAGACATTGTTTTGCTTATTTAACTTCCGACCGGAGTTTTGGACGTTTGGATGCTCTCTGCACGGCAGCTAATGTTACCAGCGAAGCGTACGGTACCTGCCGCGGCCACCAGGAGTCCCCAGAGCAATTTATTTGTTTTCTTTTTATCAATAAAATAATGATTTCTACATAAATTTTTAAATACATATTATTGTAAAAACAAATCACTTCATAGTGAAATTGTGTGTTTTTGATATTATAATGACATAGAAATTATTACTAAAAAAATAAATAAATCAGCTCCACTGAGGGGGCCCGTTAGTGGCTTTGGGGCCCTAAGTGGCAGCTTAGTTTGCTTATACCTTGGGCCGGCCCTGTTTTTTCTGGGTCAAATCAAATCAACTTTCTTAAAGAGAATACAAGTTTGTGGATTGATGGCAACCACTTGGGCCAGGATAGTTCATCGATCCAATCAGGTCTTTTTCACTCTTGAGGCTCCTGCATACTCAGACGTACTCTGCGTACTCTATGAGCCACGCAAACTCTACACATACTGTCCCCAGACGGTTGAGATTTCATAGTTAATACTGATTGCATAAATTTCTCGTGACAAATTCTTTCATTTCTCACAGTCTGAATGCAACACGTCAAAATGGTTTTGCGTACTAGGATTGCCTCCAAATTAGCAAATTATTAAAAGGGAGTATTACGTAAAATTTACTTTTTTGAACTCTACATTATGTTTTATAATGTAGATTATGTAACAACATACCTGGAGTGTTGCCTTGATTTTTTCATTCATATTTGAGAAATCCTTTAATCTCCCGAGGCACTGCCACTGCCTTTGAGGTGCCCCTCATCCTTGGAGCTGCTGTTTCCGAACTTTCTCCTTCCAGAACCTGCTGTCCTGCGATTCCTCCACTCAGCTCCTTCAGACTAGCCAGCAGCAGTTAGCAAACACCTGGCAGTACTGCATGCTGAGCTCATTATAAGAGCTACTTCTCAGTGCAGCAGACGCTACCAAAAACATTGTTAAAGACTGAATAGAGGAGCTATGTCGTGATGACCTCCTGAAGGTGGAGTTTCAGAAAGAGCAAGATTTTTTTTAAAGAGACAGAGGCCCAATTTCAAGGTGTTAAATTACTTAGTCAAAAGTCATGTTTGAAATATACAGCATTTTTTTTATAATGAAGTCAACATAGTTACTTGATTGTGCTATAAAATGGCAATATGTTTTTTACCTGAGGACATGAAAATCATTTTAGACTGCCACATTTTTAGATTGACAAAAGGAATGTCTTCAAGAAGTTAAGACTTGCAGTCATGACTGACAGCTGATGATGATGATTGCTCTTGTTTCATTGTGGCCTGTTTTAAATGAATTTTAGGATTTATGTTATGCAGTGGCGGTTTCTGATATGAGTCACGAGGAACTGCTAAAAACATAGACAACCCTCGCTCTACAACTTCATGGAGGTTGCGGGGGCGTTGGTAGGGTGGTGCGCCCAGAGCACCAAGCAGGATAGGACCGCCTCTGATGTTATGTATGATATTTTATTTTGCGATCCTCTTTTAAATTGTTTTGTGTTTTAGAAGGCACATCGGGGGACAAGCATTGCAAATGAGCTAAAGCTATAAATGTTAGTGCTCTGTTTTTGTTTGTACTTAACACTTGTCCCCATGCAAATAAACGACAATGATTGAATCTGAAGTGTTGCTTTGAGAAGATTTTTAGGGCTTTTTGGTTTTAGTTTTTAATGTTTGTTGATGGACAAACATTAAAGGAATAAAAAGCAAAGAAGAAGTGAAATGAAACTGACTGGTGTGGAGGTGATCATTTTCTCTAGGTCTGTTTATATATTTTACCAGGTTATGTTGAACAATTATTAAAGTTGTCATGGTATTACTTTGTTTTGCCAAAAAAAAGTTGTTTTCTTTGAGTTAACATTTTAGTTGTTGGGCCTTGGCTGATTCTGTTTGAAGGAGCTGATTGGCAGGATCTCATATGCCAATCAGGTATGACTGGTGGACTGTACTGTGTCCTTATTCTTCTTAGTTGTATTCCTTTACACTTAAGAATAGCTCATGTACCTAACATTTCAAATTGTAAGAATATTTTACCTGTACAAGTAATTTTTTTTCCCTAATTGAAAATAAAAAGTATCCATCTTCCTTATCTGTTTCGGAACTACATTTATATAATTCTTGAATTGCAATTGGAGGAAACACAAAACAAATCAAGGGGGTACGCACTTTGGACACCCCTGCTCAAAAACCACCTCATTCCTTCTTCATAAATGTGCTCTGTTGTTTTGTCAGCTAAACCGGCTATAAAATGCATCCACATGTTCAATTAGAACTATGTAGATTTATATTTGTTTTGTTCTTATTGCCTGGCTCGGGATGTTCGAGTCTTTCTCCCATTGTTCTGAAATCTTATGCTGATGAATTTGATCAGTGGAGGTACAATTGATTTGAGTTTCCTCAAATGTGTTGAGCTCCTCTGCATGCCAAATTGAGAGTGTGGAGGTGTGTGAGAGAGAGTGACAGCGAGAGAAAGGTATTCACATTAACTAGCAGTGCAGTGTGTGTCCTGCAAGATTGTTGCTAGGAAGCACATCTCTCTGTCTCCCTGTAGGTAATGAAATCACCAGAGTGGCAATCAATTACTCCGGCACGATGAAGTTAGTGCAGTCATTCTACCTCAAACACATACACACGCACAAGCTCTCTCTCGAGCATGCACAGATGTGAAGCTGTGATGTGACATTTTTTCTTTGCACACTGTTTTTGTTATTGAAATTGTGTATTTAACATTTTCTGTGTTTACTCACAGCGTGACCTTTAAGAACGAGCTACTGGGTTTGTTTTTTTGGTTTTACATGATGTGAATATGTTAATTTATATACTAAAGCAGTGGTGAGCTAAAACAACCTCCACACATTCTAAACTACATGAAAGAACTCACAAATGGCAACGCTGTAGCAGATAATTGCCCTTAAAGGGGCAGTGTTATGGATTTACCAAGCACATAGTATAATTTTATAACACAAGTAACCATGTTACCTTCAGTTACTAAAAAGATGCTCTTCATACCAAACATAACTTAAAAGAAATTTAACTCTTTGAAACTGGGCCTCTGTCTTAAAGAGACAGAGCTACTGAAATTAGCTTATAGATTAGCTAAGAAGCTGCTACTCTTTTCAACACTTCAGCATGTCATTACAACAATGCTTCTCCTTATGCAGTTTAAAACCATTCAAAGGAGTGTTGCTCTGGGTCGTAGTTCGCATAATGAGCTCAGCAGACTTGCAGTTCCACCAGATCTTTGCTGATTGCTGCTGCCGCTAGTCTGGAGGAGCTAAATGGAGAAAGAGTGCTCTGTGAGGCAGAAGCCCAGCTGGGGACCGCATCTTCAAGGCGGAGGTTTGGGTAAATAGGTAGCACATTGTCTGAGCAAGCATTTAGGCACCCCTGAATGGTTGCCACGAGAGATTCAATGATTTCTCAAACGTTAATGACAGAATCAAAGCAACTCCAGATATGAGTTTGAGCTTATAAGAGCATAGTGCAACAAAGGAAGAACTTTTTTTACTGTTCATGGTTAAGTTGGTTATGACATTCTTTGTAAGTTCATAGTATCTATATCCATGTCTATTACTGGTGCAGTACATGTCATACATTGTGAACAAGTATTAATGACTTTTAACATGTTAAAATTCTTTCTAGATCAGTTTACTACAATGTAATAATAATCTGATGAGGGATTAACTTAACATGATATAAAGTTCAAAAAAGCTGATTTTGCACATTCCCTCCGCTTTAGGATAAGAATGAAAAAGAAAAGCACATATGTTTTGCATCGTCTCTCCATCTACACCAACATCGCTCATCACCAAAGCAAAGGCTGAGAAGAAGCTCTGAGCGATTGAGTCTTTAATGAACAGTTCCAATGACACCACTCAGTGCCAAATTGCATGGTTTAGTTCAATCCATCACTAACTGAACATTTTCACTCTTAGCCTGGAGCTGAAATATGGAAATCGCGGCTGTGCTGTCCCTTTCTCGTACTGAAGTCATCAATTCATTACAACATCCCTCCTCGCCCCCAATCTTACCAAAAACACAATGTCACGTGTGCTACCTGACCTGCTAGTCGTTCCACTGTGAGCAGCCTTAAATTATTTATTTTAAAAGCACAAGTGTGGATGACAGAGGAGTCTGTTAAAAAATAATTGGGTTTGTTTTGCTTAAAATAAAGAGGTAATGATTTTGCACTGATGTTTTAATATATTCTTTACAATATCTACTCTCTGGAAAATCCATATCCTTATCTTCATTCTGCGATTTCAATAAGGCTGTGCTAATGTTATTTGCGGAATTTCTCTCTCTTTGGCTCTCAGGCAGCCTGAATGAACCGCCGACATAACTTTGACATGTCGTTAAAAAGACATTTTCCTTTTTAATAGCTTTTTACATCTCATGTTTAAACACCTCGCTACTGAAATTAGCTAATTCCGAGTCCTCTTTCCTCACTGGCTGCATCTGCTCTAAATAATGTTGTTATTAGACCAGGAGATGCCTGGGTGCATTCGCTGATCGGAGAAAGATTGGATTTTTGAGATTCCAACCAGCCAGTCACAAATCACTCCCAATTAGGCTGAATATCAGTCGGCCACCTGCTGATTTCTCTGTGCTCCACTAATTTGCTGATGTATCACCACAAACTCCCAGCAAAAGTCTTTCTTGATACATTTGGGAGGGTGCAGCGCAATCGTATTTTGTCTCTTGCTTTGTCTTTACCAACCACATTGTTGTGTTTGCATCAGAGGCTCGGGGAGGGCCAGACTGTGTTAAGAGAAGGTGGCATAATCCTAGTAAAAGGTTTTGCCTGTAAATATCAAAGCAGCGCTAATTGTTTTCTTTGAATAAACTCCTTTGCTCCCTCATACTTCTCTTGATCCTTTCTTAATGTCTCTGCCCACTGTGTCTTGGATTAACCCTGCAGCCATTTGTCTTCATTAGTGGATTGACTGTTGAACTTAATGCGCTTTATCATCGTAAAACATCAATCTAGCCCGTGAACCAAAACTGGGGCAGAAAAGAAAGAAGCTGGACTCATAAGGAGTTTTAGCATGACTGCGTTCTACTTCTCTGTTTTTTTCCCTGCGTTTTGGGTGGGGGGGCTTTACAGCAGCCATATAAATTTCTCAAAGAACGGGATGGCAAGTAATTCTTCCCACGAGCTCAGACAAACACAATACGACAAAGGCTCAGGGGCTTTGAATGCCTGCGCAACAGATGACAGGAGCTCCGTGTAGCGTATGTATTTTTGGTATAAACCTTCACCGAGATGTGTGTATATATTAGAAAAGAGCATAAGATAAACAGTGAATGGAAGAAGAGCTTATTCACCCGCGTATCCTCCCAGGAGTATGGCTCCCTTTGTACATGACAGAAATATCAAAGGCCTGTTTGATCTCGCTACTGGCTTTTCACCCTTTGAAACAAATCGACACAGTTTTTTTTTTTTCTTTTTCTCCTCTTTTTTTTTGAATAGCTGCATGTTTGAATTTTGATGATGAAATGTTGCAGTCTGCTCAATCCCTCATGCTCTGAAATTCTCGGCTCCTCCCTTTGGTGTTCCTTCTTTTTCCAAGTTTTTTTTTTTTCTACTTTCTGGAGGTGCAGCTTGAAGTTTGTGTGTAAATCAGACATGAATTTATCAGATGGAAACAGAGTGGGGGACTTCTAGTATAGTTTTACTTCCTTAAGTTGTCCTGAATGCAAGCCGCCACACCTCAATCGAATCTTTTTTGCATTTTTTTTTTTTGGACAGAGCTTCTCGAGTTATTTGTCAACTCCGACATCAGATATGTGTAGCCGGACTCATAACAGCTACTTAATTGGCTGAAAGACAGAACACAGGGGTCTGTATGGGTGCTTAGGTTGGCTAATGGCGGTTGATGATGGCTAGCCTGGGACTGAGAAAGCCTATCTGTGGGGTAATGGACGCTGAATGGATGGTGCTCTGCACATGTCTTTTATTTTCTATTTAGTCCAGATAGCAGAGATGCCTGTTAGCAGAGTGTCAGGTACACAGTGCTATCTGTACTCCTTGATTAAATGTAAGTATAGGAGGTGAAGCACTCCTGGGATTTTGCCATTTGAATCTTTTCTGGAGTGGGTAAGGGAAAAAGGTTTAGAAAATTACCATAAAGATATGAGGAATGAGGGAAGACCTTTTAGAATGGTTTTATGAACATGTCTTTGCGCTCTAATATATCCATTTTTAAAATATTATGTGGGTATTTTTTTATTTTTTGTCCGTGTGATATTCTTTTAAAAAAATAAGACCAACATGTAAATGTTTGGCCAAAATGCACATGGAGTCTAGCAAGCAGCATTAGCTGGGAATAACTTGTTTTGCCATGATACTTTCTTCTTCCTGATATTTCTTTTTTTATTGTCTGTCTGTTACAGATACTGTGCAGAAAATTTAAAACAAAGACTATTTTATTGTTCATTCCCTGAAAAACTGCATTGTACCAATTCATATGAGGGTTTTTCACCTTCTACAGTAAAAAAGATATTTTATTGGCTGCTTCAGCTTCCAATCACTCTGTCTTATGTTACTAGCTTTATATGCTATATTTGGACGTTATGGAACAAAAAAAAAGGGGCAACCATTGCATGGACGCTGTGACGAATGCTACAAGGCAAAATATTGTCACGTTATTTGCTACCTTAGCATAGCTATCGAGTAAGCTCATTTGCTCCTTTATGAGCAAAATGTTTTGCTCATTAAAAACTTTAGCTGATATGTTTTAATAGCCAAAGATAAAGCTGCCAACTCACATGCAGCTGACCATAGCAGTCTGGGAAATATAGAATAAATTTATTGCTATATTACAGCACTTTAACGCTTCATTTTCAAAGCATGGTATTGATTTTTATTTTTTTATTTTTATTTTAATGGAATATAGGACTGAAACACAGAATTGATAAATGATTAATCTTACTGAAGTGATTGTATTGAAGACAAATCATCTTTATCAGGACATCCTTAACAAATACACATTCTCAACCCACCAGAAGTCAAAGCGAGACTATAAAAACAAGTTCTTGGTTATTTTTTTATTGTTTTGTAGCTGTAGTTGTATATTAATGTCAGTATCTCCTCTTGGTTTTGAGGGTCTGCAATGTTTTTTTCTCAAATACCTTTCTGTTGCTGAATTAGACTGGACCTTGGAGAATTATCAATGGAAATTAACTATCTTTTTTTTTTTTTTTTTTGACTAAGAAGTACTGTAACCATAACAACCACACAGTCATTATTTCATACCTACACAACCCTCTGCATTGCTGGAATTTACCTTGGTGAAATATTGTTTGTTTAATCTCAGTGTTTCTTCTGTGTTCTCTCTCCTTTGGAGGCTCGGGTTCCTCTGTGCCGCTTTGTTTTTATTGCTAAGGCTGGAAAATGTTGATAGCTTTGTGGCTCTTCTGGCATTCAGGCTGCTATTTCTTAAGTCTGACAGCACCAGGTGTCAGAATGGGAGCAATGTGTATCATTAACAGAGGAAAAAGGCCCAAGTACATGAATGGGTGAATGCCTTGCGTCTGTGCATGTGCCCTTTCAAAGGTTGTATAAAGAAATGAGCTACCAGCTTGCCCCACCGTGTCCTAAGCACATTACAGCATCTTTGACAGCTTTCACAAAATGTTTATAATTCAAAAAACACCAATATAGCAATCTCAACCTATAAATCTAATCCTAAAATTTCATGATTTGTATGTATTTTTATACCATGCCATTTTCAGATTGTTCAATGTAATCCCAAGTCATGCTGGTTTTCCAATTAGGCGATGTGAAAGTAAAGCAGAAGATTAACAGAGAAAATTGGATGGATGGATGTTTTTGAGAAAACTAAACCTCTTTTTTTGTACAAATGGTGTAAAGGTTTCACAAATTTCAAACAAAAATATATAATCAATGTGGAAAAACTTGATAATTCAATGCATTGGGGGGGAGGGTTTATACTCAATACAACATTTCCAGTTTGGGTTGTACTAGTCTCATGCTGCTATAAAAAGCTATGTTATTTGTAGAACAATATAGTTTAGATCAGTTCAAATATTTTTAATTTTGAGTTATAGGTGATCTAATGCATAAGCAATGGTCCCTAGTTTAGCCCTGGACAGGGTTCAAATATTAACTTTAATGTCCTTCCTGGTATATGCTCTTCCATTCCCAAGTAATTGCAAGCTATTCCATAAAACAAAGCAATAGGAAACATTGGGTTCCAACTGACAGCTACTTATTTGTTTCAGGTTTGTTTTTTTTTGTCTTTTGCTTGTCCGTCCTATGAAACTATGCTGTGCTGGATGGCGAACTACATCGCCTTAATCCAAAAAGGGACACTGATAGTTCCCATAGCGTCAGCTATTTCAAGTTTTAAGCTGAACATATTTGTTGTAGATGTTTGAAGGGAAGATGTCACACAGGTGAGGGAACAAGTAATAACAAGGGTGATACTACGGAAGCATTAGAAGAAGAAAAATGCACAGAAGTGTTATTCCTTGTTACCATCTGTGGTTTGTTGTGGCATGTGTAGCCTGACGACTGTGCAGATATCTACTGAAAATGTGTTCCTTTGGGATTGACGAATAAATCTGAAAATGCATGCAGTTAAAATATGAAAGATGCACAGGAGTTTGGTACATGGACATTAGAAGACCACGTTTTCAATCTGCACATGTGTCTGTTCACAGTTGAATAACCGTTATAGCTTGACTCTTGATACTTGATTTTAGTAAATGCCAAAAAGGGAAAAAAAAGGTACAACTGTACAGATGGTTTAAAAAAAAGAATAAAAAGGAGGAGATAATACAGTATAGGAAAACACACAGCCAAAAGAAAGCTGTGAAAGTAATTACGTCAACTGTTAGGCAACCAGAGCAAGAAGGTCAGCCTGTCTATCTAATAGGATATAGTCTGTCTCCACTTTTAGCTCTGCATTGAGATCCTCGGTCTTGTGTTCAGCTTCTACTTGCCATTTTTTTCTGTTTCAACTGTAAAACCTTAAAAATGATAAGAAATGACCTATTTGGAAAAGAAAAACAAAGAAACTCTATTTAATGTAAAGTAAATTAAACAAAATCCTCCTTGTGTAGCATAGACGTTTGCTTTTCTGCCAGACAAAGCAGTCAGGACCGTGTGGTTTCACTTCTTCTTCATGTTCTTCCTCGCTCTCCTTTTCTTTTGTTCTCTTCCTCTTCGTCCTCTGCTGAAGTCACTGATGCAGAAATAAATATGTTGCTTTTAAGACCAAGACACTGCTAAGAGGCAGGGCGCAGTGCGGCGAGGAAGGAGACAGAGGGACATTTTTTTTGCAGAATGAAACAGAACAAAAAAGACAGAAAATTCATTTGAGTGTAAATCTACTGCGTTACACTAGCCACCTGCTGACACTTGAGGTTTTAAATATGCATTGAACCAGTTAGAAATCAATAGGCTTGAGCGTAGTGAGAATACGGTCAGGTATTGTTTGATTTAAATGATAAACAGCTTTTTTTGAGGCCGCCTCCCACAGCCACACCCTTCTACAAGCAAGCTGTCACCCATAAACTTCCACAAACAACCATAGAGCAACCAGGCTGGGGCTGCTGGGTGCAGGTGTCTCGCTGTAGCAGTGATTTATAGCTTTCTAGCTCATCCCTAGATGAATTTTCCCATGAATCATTGCACCTGTGTTGTTGATGGCAGACAATGCTGTGGAACTGGGCTGTTTTTTTTTGTTTGTTTTTTTCTCATTTTTTCATGGCCGTATGTTACTTTGTTTGGAGGGACTTTTCTTAAGTTTAACTTCTTTTGCTTTCTTTTAGAAGGCAGATCTGTGACTGTATACTTTGAATGAGCAGCTCAATTGTTTAAGCAACATTAAAAGTTATTGACTAGTGAGTTGCACGTAATATGTAATCCATAGTGAATGCAAAATTGTTCTCTGGCAAGTGGACAACAGCTACGACCTTGACTCAACGCTGCCCTGTGCTTATGTAGAAAGAACCACTTCTAATGATTGCATTACCGCTTTGGCAGTGGTGAAAACAATGAACAATTAAGATTTTGACAGAATTCACTATTAACAGTCTCCCATACATATTTCCCATTTGTATTCCAATGCACCTCTTTCAACTGTGCTGGGAACAACCTGTTATTTGATGCAGAGTCTACCATTTCCTGGGATTACAGATCATTTTCAACCACATGTCCTTGTCCCTGAGAAAGCTTCCTAAATATAACTGTGGCATTTGATGGCAGGATTTTATAGGGATGAAAGTATTTAAGCCCTTAAATATTTTGTTCAGCAGTAACCACATCTGTGCAATTGTTTTGAGAGAAAAAAAACAGACAGGAACAAATTAAAGAATCATAAGGATAAGGTTTTGTGTTTTTAGATAAATATCCACTGCCATCAAAAACACGAATGATAACTTGTGTGAGATTTTATGTTAAAATCTGATTCTAAATGAGGTCAAAGGTCCGACACTACTAGTGATGAACTAATCCCTTCGTTTAATTTGCTTACAAATTACAAGCAACATATCCAGTAATTTACTTGCTTATGACCCTAAGGGAGTTTAATGTCTTTACACAAAAAATAGTGTAAAGACATTTTTGTGTCTTTACACACAAAAATGACAAAAATATAGCAAATTGTAACTTTAAATGCAACAAGACTATAAAAGTACATGGGTGTGCTGTGGTGGCGTAGGGGTTAGCGCGACCCACATTTGGAGGCCTTGATTACTCGACGCGGCCGTCGCAAGTTCGACTCCCGGACCAGACGACACTCACCGCATGTCTTACCCCCTTCCTGTCAGCCTACTGTCAAATAAGGGACACTAGAGCCTGCAAAAAGCCCCCTGGAGGGGAGGGGGAAAGACTATAAAAGTACAAACAGGTCAAAGTTACATACTAGAGTGACTTAGAATGCAATTTTTCCCATAAGCTTGCATACCCAGGCAGAAGTTCCCGTTTGTTTTGACGACTTGTCAGAAAATTTTTATGATTTTTTCTTTTAAAATATGTATTTTCTTTGACTCTTAAGTGGCTGAGTGATGACATTTATTATCAGACTAATGCATTTGCCCTTTTTTTAAATCTTGTCAACAAAAACTGCTAAATAATATTTGACTACTGTGTTACATAACAGGAATGATGCCATTTTCTTTCCTAGGCCCTGTTGACGCCTTCCCAAATGTTGCTTTGATAGTTTTGGTCTTGAAGCCCGATTTTGATATTATCACCCCATATAACTTTGTTCCAAATGTTTAGAAGCACATCACTGTTCTGTTTTGCATCACGAAGACTTTCTTCTGGTGACTAGATGTTGCATCCTTCTTTGTCTTCAAGTGTCTCCTTATTTTACATGTTTACTCTTATTCAGATAGTCTCTTAAGTCAGCATTTCTTTGAACCATAAAAAATATTCTAATGGTTTTGTTGCTCTACATGAATGTGACTTAGTTTCAGCATAATCCCTCCTTTTCCCATCCTTAATTAGTGTTTAAACACTGCTGACTGGATCATGACGTCAGTTGCAACAAAGTAAATACTCATCACGTTTGGTGACGTTCGTTTAAAAGAACTTCTTCCATATCTGAGTGTTTTTGTAGTTCTTCTCTACTCACCTCAGCTGAGATGCATGCAATTGTATATGTAGGCCATATAATAACTCATGAAGGGTTTTCAGCAACATTAATTCTAGGCTTGTAAATAGTAAAGCTGTTGTTTCGTAGCTCAGCCCTCTCCGCTCCCTTTTTGCTGTCGTCAACTGCTGTGTCCTCATCCTCTGTGTAAGTGCTGAGCGGTGTTAGTTTAAGCCCAGATAGACCACTGGCCTGCACACATATTTGTTTAGGAAAAAAAAAAAAAAGAAAGAAAAAAAAACGCAAACGCAGCTCCAGTTGGACTCGCTCTCATCAGAGTTTGCAGGGAGTGGGAGGCTGAGGAACTCGCTGAGGGATTTTCTGCCTCTCCGTCTTTAATCACATCGCTAATTAAAGTGTTCTAGCTAATTGTGGCTGAGATAGTGTTTCTGTGTGTTACCTTTTTTCCCCTTCGCTTTTGCCTGGCTAATTACAGAGGTAATGGTCTATTGGCGCGTTCGGCGAGCACAGTCAAAGCATGAACAGTGAAGTGACTGATTACAGTCCATGTTCATCTTTCTTAGTGCTGTCTGAGCTTCCCCCTTGGTGCATCGGGTTTTAATCCCGACCACAGATGAAACTTGGACACAGAAAAAGCATCTTGTCGCTCACTGCTTGCCACAGCGGTCAATAGTAGCCACTTCATACTAGCTCACCGGACTCCTTATCAACGTGTGCTGCCTCACACTGTGGATCCACAGGGGCATACGCTCACGGCATAGATTCCTTTCATGCTTGGTCACTTTGCTCCAGGCGAGTTATGCTATCGACAGCTGGCACCGACGGGCTCGGGCTCTGAAGACGTAATCTTTGTGTGTTTGTGTCCATAAGCATCGTTAATTGGCCACAGAGAGATTTAGCATTTGGCGCAGGATGGCAGAGAGCTGCTGGAACAATGTTACTGGCAGGTCAATATAGCATTTTGTCACATTACAAGTTCATTGTTGATGTCGGAAAAAAATTTAAATGTTGTTTAAAATGATCAAAATAAAGTTTAGAGCAAAATGAAGCTTTCTACCAGTTGGGGCGCAAAGATCTTTTTGCATTATATGAATCCAAATGTGTTTTTGTCGACATGTTTTTAAATGTACCAAAGAAATAAAGGTTGTCTGCTGATGTTGAAATTAAATTATGGAATGATAAAATGAGTGCAGTTTGTTAAATGTCTATAAGAAAAATTGATAAGAAAGAAAATATTTTATGGTCACAAGGGTAAATAGCTTCATATTGTGTCATATTTGTTTTGGTTTTGAATTATTTTTCTGTCATTTGATGTTTCTCTTTAGTGTCTTATATACTGTATGTACAAAGGAATTTGGGGATTTTTATATATTGTAAGGATTTATGAAGCGGTAATTTAGCTTACTTTGATGTGTGGGACAGGCATAAATATTAAACCTGTACTTTAGCATGTACCTTTTCAGTCAAGTTGTTTAAATTGTTCCAGTTTGGATAAAGTGTTATTTGATGACTGACTGAATACATTTTTAAAAAATCTATCAAATCAATAGTTTATCCAGATTCTTTATAACAGACCAACACAAAATAACACGTTACTGTGAAGAGGAAAAGCTGTACTTTTCAAAGATCCACAGAAGTAAAAATAAAAAAAAAGTAAAGTTTGTAACGTCAAAACCCTAAAAAAAACGTCCGATATAATAGGATGGAGTACAGCACAACCAAACTTGCTTAAACATGACCGTCCACCTAAACTTACAGTCCAGTCAGGCAAGGAGGCTAGGAATCAGAGAAGCAGCCAAGTGGTTAATGTTAACTCAGAAGGAGCTGCAGATCCCCAGCTTAGGAGGGAGATAAAACAGCTATTAGCTGTGAACTTCCACAAATCTGGACTTTAGGAAAGAGAGACGAGAAGAAAGCGACTGTTGAAAGTAGAGATTACCACGAGGAGGAGACAGAAATAATGCAGGAGTAGGAGTTTCCGGTTTAACTACCACCAAAACTGAACTTTCTGGCTTAAATGCAAAACATTCTCTTTGAACATCAACCCACACATCACACCGTATGGTGTGAAACACGGAGGTGGCGCTACAGTGCTGTGGAGACGCAGCTTTTTCAGCAGACATAGACGGAGTAGATGGTGAGAAAGCGACTGGCGTTAAAAATGAGAGCATCCTGGGCAATAAGTACGGTGGATTAGTCCAGGTTGAATACAAATGTACTTAGAATGTTAAAAAAAAACCAATACTTTGACATTTGTGATTGTGTTGTTATAAAATGTAAATACTTTTGCACTAAAAACTCCAGTAATTCAGAGTCAGGCAGATTTTTCTATTTCTCTAAGTCCATAAGTTGGGTTGGGCAGTAAGTTGGGTTTACAATCGTCTCTGTTGATCCTGTGCAGACGCCGCTTTTTGTGGTAATTTGGAGGCCATTTAAACCACAAAGGGACAGGAGAGCGCTTCTTGAAACGCCAGTGACCTCGCAGGCCACTGTTCTTGTAGGCACGGCGACGGACGTCCAAGTGACATCAAGTACAAACAGCGTATTAGCATTGTGCTACACTTCTGCCAGCAGACAGAAAAACTCATCCACTTTACGATGTATTCTGGGGGAGGGGGTCAAAGAGATAACTGAGTTTTCTAGTTTCCTCCCTGAAAAATGACAGCAAAAATAAATCTTGCTCCGAAATTCAAAGCTTTTTTTTATGCTTCGGCGAATACACGTCATCTAATGTGGAAGGGGGATTGATTCAAAAGACTTGTGTGATTACACTTTTTTTATGCACGGAGGCACGGGGACGTCTCTCTTTGAATGCGAGCCTATTATAAACACAATTTCTTTTAAATATTCCTCTGTGCGTCTCCTTGCATGTGTCAGTGTTCTCGTGTCCTTTGCCTTTGTAATCGGAGCTCTGTGATGTGTCGGCTGTTTGTCAAATGAGGCAAAACTCCCTTTGCAGGCCAAAAAAAAGAAAGAAAAAAAAAGGTAATCACAGGGGTAAAGAGAAAAGAAGAAAGAATGAGAGGAAAGTATTGGAATTTTTTTGTGAGTGCTTTGAAGCCGAGGAGAAGCTTTTCGATCGGATCAAGAATGCTATGAGAAACGGGCACGGGAGAGCAGGGAGTCGTGATTTTAAATAAGCGGGTTTTCAAAGATTCATTTCAGTTCTACATGTTGACGGCAGCACTGAGCTCGTCACCATGACACGCCTGCATGTATGACAGTGTTTCCACTTGCAACCGAAGTCGCAAACCATCAAAAGACACAAATTCAAGAACGCTGGGTGGATTCCTCACCCGCCCATCTTCCTGAAGCCGACTCCTCCTCATTCTCACTTCTCTTCACGCAAATCACTTTTCAGTCCTCATCCGCTCTATCAGATCCTTGATTGAATTAGATCAGCATGTTTTTTTGGGCCATAAGAGGATTTCTCCGCATGCATTTTGTATGAGGCTTTAATCAGCACTGTTACGATCACTGCTGCAATTCATGAAAGAGGATTATTGGTGCCGATTACAGGCAACTGGTTGAGATGGTATTTGAGAAAAAAAAAAAAAAAAAGAACATTATAACCCACTCACGGTGCCACAGGGAAATGAAATTATAGAACAGTTGCAGCAAAGCACAAAAGAGAAGTAGTGTTCTGGAGTTTTTTTCTTTTTGTTTTTTTTTTTGCTCCCCTTTATGTAAGGCTTTGGTGATCTAATCTACTGGGAGATTTTCTCTCAGTTTTAGGTGCTGCTACTCTCTTCAGACTGACCCCAAACCTTTAACTGTGATTGTCTCCACTTTTACATCCTCCTTAAACTACGTGTCTGTGCCTTTACTGCAGTGCCCAGCCTCAGCTCGGCTCGGGGTCTGACGTATTGATCGGGACATCCTTAAGCTGCCAGCTCCCCGGAGCCGAGAGGCTGCAAATAGCTCAGAGAAGAACCCAAACAGAACCCAATGAAACGAGTAGTGGAGGCATTTGGTTTAAAAGAGGTTTTAGTAAACTGTTCCTACACTTTTGGTCAGGAATGCACAAGTTTGAATTTATTGTAGTCTTCAAATTCTACTCAGATTCAAATATGTACACACAACCACCGCTAATATTTAGATTTAGAAAGTCCACACTTTCTGTAATCTTCTGGCAAAATATTGTCTGGATAGTTGAACCTTCTCATGGACTAATTTATAAAGTTGGCCTAAATTGGTTGTTTTCCAAGCATGGACGTGGCATTTGATTACAGTCCACGGATAATTGGTCAACAGCCAAAAAAATTGTCTGGGGTTTTCGAACTGTTTTAAGGTAATTTTGATGTGCTGAATCAAAACTCCCATTGGTTTTCCTCAATCTGGTCAACTTTCTGAATAATGGACGCAACATGAGCATCAAAATGCATGACATGTTCCCACAGATGGATCGGTTTCCTGAGAATCTGGGATCAATGAGTGATGAGCAGGAGGACAGATTCCATCAGGACGTAAAAGAGACGGAGAATTTTGCACAATTGATTGCTTTATGAAAAATGAAGACGTAATGTTCAATTTACATCTATTTACCCTTACCAGTGTTTATTATTCAATTTACACAAATCTAAGCTGGATTCAGTGGTTCAAAATAGTCATAATTCAGTTGACAAACATAGATAACTTCCAGAAAAGATTTTTTTGTAACCCAGTACCAAATCCTGTTTGACTGATTAAACACGCATGTACAAATCTGTTCAAATGTTAAAATAAAAAAATTACTATGGAATTTGTACCAATAATGAAAATACTTCTGACCTGAACCATGTTCATGGCTCGATGTACGCGTGCAAAAAAAAGTCCCACAAATCGTCCTTTCTTTGAGCTTTTTATCTGTCCTTTTCTTCTTCTTGTTCTGCTTGTGCCTTCATCTTTTATCCCACTGTCTGTCTTTAATTCTTTGGTCGGACTACAAGAGCAGAGGTGAATTTATGTTGCTCTCTCTGCCTGATCCCCTTGGCGAGGTTGTGCCTGCCTCCTGTCTCTCTGTGCTCCGGCACAATTACCTGGAGAGGCGCAGAAAAGAAAGAGAGAAGCTTTCCTTTGCGTCTCCGTCCGCCTGCAGGCCTTGAAAGGCACAGCCCAAATGCACAGAGACCCTTATATTGTACACGGCTCCTGCAAAATAGTGCCAAGAAGCAGTAATGAGACTCGCTGTAAGTCGGTCTCCAAAGGTTTAGCCACACGTACATGTGAACGCTGATATTTTCCTGACACAAACTGTTCAGTGTTGACAGATTGTGTTGTGTAGAATTTGGACATAATGGCCAGCGACATATGTTGGCCATTGATTATGCTTGCCCACAGACACATAATTGATTAGTGGAGCAATTAAGTAAACCACCACCTCTCACCTCCCTGTTGTCTTTCAGCCCATAAAGCCCCATTTTGCTTTTACAGGTCATTAAAATGATGAAGGGTTGAAAGAGTGCCTGTAAAAGAATAAGTGGTGGACTGAGAAAGTATGAAGCTCCATGCATTGAGTGAATGCTTGGAAAAATGTATAGAGATGATTAGCTATTCTTTCCATTACTGACAGTGAGTCCAAAAAGAAAAGTGCACACATAAGCAAAACATCTGCAGATAACTTTAGGAACTAATTGTCTGTGTCCCGTGCAGATGACCCACTTCTTCCTGTGTCCCACTTGTGTTTTTTTTTTTTTTTGTCAGTTTCAACAACAGGCTCTGTTCTGTTATCCACGAATCGTCATCCACGTTGCACCCATCTGTGTACACGGGAGTGTGTGTGTGTGTGGCTCACACGGTGAGGCAGGTGGGTGAGCGTGTTGACAAATGGAAATTAATGAGGTAGAAAATGTTCCTTTTTTGCTGTCGAAAGGAAATCAAGCTGATTATTCAAATCAAATCTTCGTAGTGGTGAAATGAGCTTGGCAAACATCAAGAGCTATTGGGTAGCTAGAAGAGAAAGTCACTTTCTTTGTTTTTTTTGTTAGTTTTTTTTAATGGTTCGATCAAACCAATCTTAGCAGTGTTGACCGCTTTCCCAGAGGAGGAAGTGACAGAGATAAGGGGCGATTTCTGTTTGAGCGAAGAGACGGAGGGGATTATCTCCCTACTTATATCTATCTTGTTTTCAGGCAGCGCAGTGCAAGCAGCAAAGAGCAGAGGAGGCCCAAGCAGATTTAACACATGATTGTTGTCTCGCTCCATCAGCGTCACGTCATGACCTACAACACCCAGCGATTCCATTTACCCATTTGCTTCATCAACTCCTCAACCTAGACTTGTAGAAATGCCTACGCAGATGTTGAGTTCAGATCTTCAAATTTCCAAAAACAGATTTTACACAAACAATGCCACACAGATGAGTGTTTTTGGGGGTTTTTTCTTATGAAACTAAGAGTCACTTTAATAAAAGGTAGCGTTTTTGTTTAGAGATGAATCAGTAACTGTAAGCTAATGTCGCATCAATGTTCATGTAGGAATGCAGATGTTTGGTTTGGCTTGGACAACAAAAGTCAGCTCGTCTTCCCACAGCACCAAAGTTTCTTTGTGGGAAAAAAAGGAAAAACACAATTTAATTAGTTTCATTATATTTGCGATAGTGATCCATCGCACAAGTGTACACACCCAAACTGCTGAGTTTTTGAGGCAAAAGGAATTAACCCTGAGAAAACATTTCCAAACTTTTTCACCCTTATTATTAAACATGTCCCCTTGAATTCAAATGAAAAACTGATTTGTCATCAAGGGAGAAAAATGTGAATTTAAAAAAAAATGTGCTGCTTTTATAAGAACATAAAAGCAGCACTTTTATGCTAGTTTTATCTTTCTTTGTTAGGAGTTTGTGAACTTCCCACATCTTGATGAGTTGATATTAGCCGACTGTTAGCTGAATGTTCTTCAAAACTATTGTGAAGACTCTTACAATACAAAAATGTATTGTAACAGTCCTCTTGTGTGTCCTCACACAGTCCTCTTCATGTGATCCCATGGATAATCTTGGTTTAGTTCTGGAAGCTTTAGCTCGGTAAGGCTGGCCCTTTGTAGATTTTAATCCATGCTTAGACTCACTGAAACACATTGAATGTCTTAGGTCAGAAAAATTATCTAGAACAGTCAATAATGTAATGCAGTATGGTGAAAAACGGAGTTCCACCTCATGTGAGCCTGGAGTTTTCAGTTCTGCATGAAAATATTTTACCATTTGGAATTATAACTGAATTTGGCTGTAGTGTATTCACGTTTAAAATACAACATAATTGAAATGTCTAAGTAAATTTGAATTCATCAGTGACTGGAATGGATTGATATGAATTGTATTCATCTGTTGATATGTTTATTTCTATGCAGGTAGAAATATATAAATATTCTGGCACTTTTTATGCTATTGAATTCACTTTGTCGTGTAAGGTGCATTGAAATAACATTTATTGTGAACAAGCGCAACACAGACTGAACAGAAAATCAAGTTGCATTGTTGTTGCAGAACCTTAACAGTATTGTCTTGAAAGTCCTCCAGCAAATTTTGATGCTACAGTCGACTTCTTGGCAGCCACCGTATCCAATTCCCGTCTAGTTTCTGTTTCGCTGCTGCTCTCTTAAATTAAACAGAAGTTTATTTCCGGTTAATCTGATTCACGATAGTTGATGGCAGGTGTAAACTCAAGAAGACTGAATAGTGACAACAAACTAAATGGGGCATCATTGAGTATGAGCTTCATAGAGGGCAGTTGTGCAGGTTACAGCTCTTTTGTTTTTCCTCTAAGCTAGAGTTTGTTCACAAAACAAGCACCGTTTTAATGATTATCCAAAATTACCCAAAACCGACATTTAAACAGGAATGTATATATTTTAAGATCCAATGTTTTTTTTTCTACAGCATTCCCAATATGAGCTCTAAAATGTAATGTTTTTTTGTTTTTTTTACTGAGCATCATCTAAACCACACTACATCCTGCTGTCCGCAAACCTTTATTTTTCACACTCTCTGCCGCACAGTCCAATTTCTCTGGGGAAATCATTAATAAAACCTTATCCCATCTTAGCTTCTGTTAGAGCAAAGCTCCCCAAGCTCTCCTGAGTTTGTTGCAAAAGCATAACAGCCCATTCACATTCAGCCATAATGGCCGACGAACCCCTCCATAGCCTGCTGCATAAACATTTCAGTCACCGGATGCAAAGTCGAAGCTCGGGAATTATAGTATAATTATAGCCCGACGCTGTTAGATGACAAATGACCCATCAATTCACAGCTACTTATTCAAACACAGAACAGGTTAGGGTTAATGTGTTGGGGGAAGAGGGGGTTGCAATTTGCACATTTGAGTGCTTTGCCCAATAATAAACACAGTGGCTCAGAGATTCCCAATGTTCCCCTTCCATATTTCTGTTGTGACATTGATTCATGACAGCCGGTCCCGCTTACATGCAGTCGTCAATTTGTTATTGCGCTATCCACAGGCTAAAGAAATGTGTCAACGGGCATTTGTATAAGCATATGGATTAGCTAAGTGTGGCTGCCAAGTGTTGGCTTTGAACACCTGAAAGCCATAGCTGATCCCCGCACAAAGAGTTAGGGGATTTCTTGAAGGTGCAACGTGTGAGAACACGATGGGCAACCAGAAATCGCCCACAAGAGGTGAGCTTTGGCCGAGAGGAGAGCCAGCTGAACCTCAACTGATGCTAACAATGGAGACGGGGCAGAGAAGAAGAAGACAGAAGGGACCCATCGTCCGGCATGCTCAGATAAAGTTTCTGAAAGAAATGGGGACAAAAAAAGAGAGAGAGAGAGAGAGAGAGAGAGAGAAAAGACAATAAAACATTTACTTTGAGATAAGTGCTGCTGCTCTAAAAGAGAAGCGAGGAAAAGAGAGAACGGTAAAGATATTAAAGCGCCGATCGAAGCAGATATTACCCGTTGAGATTAATGCTCCCTTTAGCCTCCCAACAGATCCCCCTTGTTAACAGAGACTGCTGCACATTACACATATTGACAAGCGGTAAAGCTCTGTTTTGTATTGGACATTGTGGATGACTAAATGATCATTAAGTATTGTGCTTTTTATAAGTCTGCTTATCAGATAGCAGAGCAAGCGAAGTGAGATTATGAGTGTAATCAATCAGAACGCTTTAAATTGGGTTTGTTGTTTTGCTGTACGTCTTGACGGCAGGTGATGCTGGCTCGGATGGAAAACAAAACTCACACATGACTTCCTCCTCGAACACTAATTATACAGTTAAACTAACACGGGCCATATTGGAACCCGTGTTCTGTGATTTGTGAGAGCGCACATTGCTCCTTTCTAAAGTGAAAGGAATATAAAAAAATCATGCAGTAGCAGGAGTGCGATGATGTGTTCAGAGAAAAGATGGAGGGCATGATTTGGGAAAGAGGAGGAAATAAAAGGCGTATTTCTGCTGTAATTTATGTAAATACGAGTCTCCTCTTCACAGCTGATCCTCCCGGCGTTCGTTTAGGTGTTTTGCTCATTTCAGAGCCCAGTGGTCACAGAGTGTGGGCCTTTCTACAAAGGAGAAAAGAGTCACTGCATATTTGAACGGTTGATGGTAAGATTTTTTTGCAGTGGATGACAAGTTTCACTTTTCGTGGCGTTTATTTTATTTTTTATTTTTCAGTTTTGGAACGTTAGGAGGTTATTTTCAGTATTGATGGGAGGTTGAAGTTCCCTAGACTGTTATTTGCACACTGATCTCATAAGAAAAAAGAAATATTTTCTCTCAACAAACTTGTGGTTTTTTGTTTTTTTTTTAAATAAAGGATCCTAAGATCCACTGAGTTACCTGTCTATTAAATTGATCGAGCTCTTTAATTGAGCTTTTTATTTAATACCATGCACGCTTCTGTTGGGTGACATTATGTTTTTTGCAGGCTTTCAAAAGAAAACTTCAGCAATGACAGCAGCAGCAGCATAATATTATTCCCCATAAACCTCCACCTTGGGAGGAGAAACATTCATACCCCGCAGGGCTCAATCAAGTGAATGCTAAATTAAACCCTACTTTCCCTGTTTCAATTAAAAACTAATAAAACAAAATGAACACAACTGTGGAAATTAAAATTTGGTTGTTGTTTTTTTCTTTTCCTGTTATTAAAAGGGATGTTATTTGAAGTCAGTTACTTACAAAGTTAAGTAGCTTACAAGTAATCATTAACACTTCCGACAGTTGTAATGGCTCAGATACGGACGTTCAGATGAAGTCCTCTAATCTCTAGTTTGTGACTTTGCATTGAAAGCTACTATTAGTGCACTCTTCTTTATGATAGTGTAGATAAGTATGACCAGTCACAGATCAGGGCTTCACTCAAATTTGCTGACAAAGGTATTTATATTGCATAGTTCATAATCTCCTGAAGCCTAAAACCTCTCTGACCAGCCAACCATTCAAACACGCAAACAAACAACATGACTAAAGACTAGCCAGACTGTCTTTCTGTGTGATGTATGTGTTTCAAAGTTTAACTCCATGAATTATATAGCAGCTGGAGACTTGCTAAATGTTTTGCCTTCATACAATCCACAGAATACTCATACGGTTTTAAATCCTCTTGTGGAACTTGAGAAAGACCAAACGTCTCACCAAACTGGAGGTTAAAGTTCACGTAAACGTGCTGATGTGGGCGCCGAGCTTCAAAGTATCTTGAACTCTCATTTTATAGCCAGTCGTTTCGTCTACTTTGAATGACGTGTCAGCAAAAGCACACACACCACATCGCTCAGCACATTTATGCTAGACAGCACCAGCTTTGGCCTGCACAGTAGGAAAATAAGAGGCGAGCTTTGGAGTCTAGTTAAATCACAAGAGGGAATGTATGTAAATGAATCCATTTGCAGTGCAGCCACGGCTTGAAAGGTCATGTGCTCTTTGACATTTCATGAAACACCTACCATGAGTCACAGCTCCACCATCATCTAATCACCAACAGCAATAAGAGCTGCAGAAATCCCAGTTTGCACATGTTTTCTCTGGGTCTCAAACTGCCTTGCAGAAATATTCATACCCACTGACCTCTACCAGATTTTGTCACATTACTTCAAACATCAACATGCAGGTTTTTTTTTTTTTATGTGTGTGATATACCAGCACAAAGTAGTGCCTAAATGTGAAAAATATTTTTTTACATAAAAATATGATAAGCAGACATTCATTTGCATGTCTCTGATGCCTTTAAATACATTTTTTTTAAAGTTACCTAATCAGTAAATAGTGTACTTGTGTGTAATTTAATGTCAGTACAAGCCTGTCTGTTCTGTGAAGTTCTCAGAGAAATGTATGAAAACCGATGTCCACATCAGCTCTCTATTCAATCTGACTAAATTTGAGCTGCCGAGAGGATTACTCTTCCCAGTATGCATTGATTTATATTTGATGTCCCTTTTGGTACATTTTATAGATTTTTTATTTATTTATTTTTATTTTGTGCCTTTGATATGTTTAGTTACTTTTAGTTTTTATACTTGCTGTAACATCAATTGCCCATTTGGGACATGAATAAATCAGAATCTGAAACTGAGGTTTAGCTGAAAAATTCAGTCAAATCAAAGCTGATAGAGACGTTTCCCAAAACACTCGCACCCGTAGTTGACGAGAAAGACGGTGATGCATATGTCAGAATCAAACTCTGCTTTAATGGCTAAGATTTTGTGCACCAACAAGGAATATGAAGTTTTCTTGAAGCACCACTCACAACATTACAGGCATTAAGTATAATAGACCAACTTTAGAGGAGATAAATAAAAGGATAAAGAAAACCATATCTGTGTGTATATTGCCATTTTTTAAATGTAAAAACCCTCCACACTTTCACAACTTATATCTGCAAAAACCTTGGGAGTCGTTTACCTTCCTCTTCATAACTGTGTATCAATATAATTCGTAAAAATACATGACAGTTTGTGGTTGCAACATAACAAAACAGGAGCTCCAGGTTTGTGAATTTTGTTGTGGATGCATAGCTACACGTCTCTGTGTTGCGTCCTTAGCCTTCGGAGGCGTAGATCCACCTCTGCCGCGGTTTTTATGTCTTTGCTTTGTGTGTCGACACAGAGCTTTATGTGCAGGTGCATTGGTTTTCATCAGCAGAGCGCGGCGTTTAATGAGGGAAATGGGAGGAAAATAAATATAGTGCCTTTGAAAATGATTTCATCTCATCCCTTTATTGCCTCTCATTTCTATCCATTTATTGCGTGGGCGGGATTGTATAGAAGCACAGAGAGGGTGAAGATTTGAATCATTACGCCTCCCCGTCAACTCTAGTCTGTCCTCAGCTCCTGCTTTATTCACTCCGTTTTACCTCAGCTGTTTCTGACTGGAAACTGTTTTCTGCCATGACGCGGTAAAACGGTTCAGGAAAAACATCTGTCCTTTCAGGTGATAATAAATGGGTAATGTCTAAGCTGCTCGTGTGCATTTTGCATACCTATGATAGTGCGATCATGCAAATGATTAGTTGTGCTCTTGAAAATCACAAAACAATAAAATAAAAATTCAGATTCAGTAAAGTTATGCCTACTGCAAAAAATTAAATGCCGCCATGAATGTAATCATATTTTGTTTTACTCTTTTTATGTCTAAATGTTTGATCTGCTGTGTTTCTTTCTAATTATGGTTTACATTTGCACTACAAGCAACTTGCTATTATTGTGGTTTCTTTCTCACCTCCTGCAGAGACCATTTTAAGGCTCACTTCACTTCCTTTCTTAGTCTCACGTTATATTATGTCCTTATAATTAGAAAATAATGCATGGGCGCGCATTATTTTTTCACCGACTGAACCTAACGAATTTTGAATCATGCAGCTCCTTAATTAGTCGATATTTTCAAAAAGGTTGAACATTTTCACTTCATTTAGTCGTCAAATTTGACAGGATAGTAGCAAGATATCAAAATTGCATTTTAAAACTATTTAGAAGAAGAATTCAAATAAAATCCACATTATTATTACAGGCCCCCTCATGCTGAGTATATGTTAACATCTGACTGGAAATGTAATTAGATTTCTAGAGCTCCACTGCAGCCATTCATTACATCTGAGAACTTATGCACACAAAGACATTTAATAGCTAATAATGTCTAATCTGGTCACTTTTTCTGTGTTTCGCTCAGCTGCTATTAACTTTCAATAACCAGCATCTGCTCCAACCATTACTCACAATCTACACCAGTGAACAAGCTACACACAAGATCATAAAGGAAAAGCGTCTGCCAAAATCAGTTTGGTTCAAATGTAAACCTTTAGATGGAATTACAAGAGATTAGAAGTTGATATAAATTAGTGCTTCTCAGCCTGTGGCTAAACATGATCATAACTTTCAAATGCGTGCCTGAAGAGGCAGCGTTTTCTTTTCCGAAGGCCGAAGCTACAGCCCTAAATCAACAAGTAAGAAAGACAGCCTTGACTCAGCCAGACAACAGCAGAGAGAGCAAATACTCAATACGCACATTTAGTTAAATGTAATCGCAGAGACATTTGATATGTGCACCTGGAATCCTGTTTGAGATGTTCTTCACTTGTCTCACTGCTTCTGTGTGTGTAACTTCACATTTCCTCCAATGTGTTCTTCAGTCACCGTCTTAACAGAAAAAGCTGCTGTATGAGAGAAAGAGAAACTCTGTAAGGGGAAGTAAAGCTTAGCCTGGTTAGAAGGGCAGTGAAAGGGAACAGAACATCACAGATAATACGAAAAGCAAAGGAGTATCTGGAGAGAGACAGGAATAGAAAGGCAAGTCCATGATAGTCATTTTTGAGTCAGGAAAAGTGAAAGCTTGTCAGATATTTTACCCTGTTGATAATTCACCAAGTTTTTATCCTAAGTAGTTTTTCTGAGAAAGTTATGAAAAACAATTTCACTCAGAACAGTCAAAAAATCTCATTACTCAGTAGATTTTTAACATTCTTTGGATTTATTATGTCCATATTTTTGACAAAAAGGCTTAACCATCAAGAGAAATGACCTGATATGCAAACATTAGTTACATGGGTACAAAATGACAGCAGGTGGCAACCATATGTCCACATTTAGGCCTGTCACGATAACAGGTTTTGCTTTACGATAAATTGTCCTAGACGTTATTGTGATAAACGATGATATTGTTGTTTTGAGACCATTTTCAAGTAATATACGTATATTCATATGGTGAAAGAATACATTCTCAAAGATCAATAGACTTTATGTCCTAATGAACATTTTAACACTGGAATTGGAATACATTTTAAATATCCAAAATAAACAAAACAGCAGAAACAGCAAATAAAATGAGTTATCAAGTCTCCGTAAACAAAATTGTCCTTCAAAAAAAAAAGAAGACTGAAGACTTTTGGTTTTTGGTAGAAAGAGAGAAAAGAGAAAAACGATAAATTATGCAAATGGAAATTATTGAGCTTGTTTTGATTTATCATGCGATTAATTTGATTTATTTACCTACATGGGTGTGAAATGGGGTTACAAAATGGTCAAGGATGTTTGACCGTTTGGCAGCACACTCCCACCAACATCAACCACAGGTGGAGGCTGTATAGTTAAAATGTTTTCAGGGTTGATCTTTTTACAGAATTAGAGAAGGATAGCGATATGTACTTCTTTTTATAAAAATAATAATAATAATTATGTCAATTACTGAAAAAATAGATTGAAGACAGTAATTATGGTTTGTAAAATTTTGGAGCAGCTGATCCTATTTTTGCGTTCAACACCTGCTTGTAACGCTTGTTCAGGGACTGAGAGTTGCTCACTTGCTGACATCCAATTGTTTGTTTGCAGCAATTAAAACCGTTGCCGCTGTGTGCATTGGCTCAGCTACAAAACGCAACGGCAACAGAAGTGGAAGACGCAAAACGCAGCAGCACCGTTCAACATTAGAGCCGGTAAACTACAACGCCTCCCACAGCCTCTGCTCACACACAGCGAGGTGGAGATTGATGACCGGTTCCATGCAATTTCATTTTATATTTGTCCCCTTTGATTATGTGACTGATGGTCAGACAACCTCACAGCATTGTAAATATTATCACTCATGCAGGTAAAAAGGTGCGACTTTGTCTCGAATCCGCACAGAGTAACATAGCAATACTGACGGCAATATTTTTCACGCGTTTAAGTGTGCGCTCTGGATGCAGTGCAAGTATTTGCACATACAAGGTTATGAGGTAGAGTTCCATGCACATATTTTAGGCCTGATCCTTATCCTGTATTCCACTCGGCTGCTGCCCAGAGTCCAGGGACCTTTTACAGCACGTTTTTCTTCGCAATGGGGAAAAATGGACACTATTCAGGACACGGTTATCGAATCTTACTTTTAAATTGCATACAGACACTCCCCATCTCGTCCGGTGACATATCTGCTTTCCGGCGCCCACCGGGATGTTTTCTTCTTTCTGTTTGCTCTGGTTCCTGTCTCTCCGGGGAGAATTCATATGAAAGGTCTACAGCTTGGAGTCATGCACTGTTAATAGTGCCCTAAAACAAAGCGAT
Organism: Alfaro cultratus; assembly: GCA_903066825.1. NCBI lineage: Eukaryota > Metazoa > Chordata > Actinopteri > Cyprinodontiformes > Poeciliidae > Alfaro > Alfaro cultratus. Next base: position 59,338 of record CAEFZX010011931.1, on the reverse strand, counting down.
CCATAATGTTGCGACCTACACATTATGCCGGCACATGCACGGAGTCACGCCTTCCCCCTTTTCTTTGCCTGAAGGCATATTGGAAACAGAGTCATTTGAAACGGGAGCTTTAATGGGAAAAAATTTTGACTGGATGAGAAGAATTGATTAAATGTGTGACCCTGAAATTGTAACTGAAATGAGAGACAGACAGATGGAGTTGGACAGAGGGAGCTTTGGGGGACCAAAAGGATTGAACAGGATTGAGTTGTAACACTGGCCAGGAGGAGCTGTAGTTGCTTGCCAAATAATTAATTGAGAGTCCTTGAACTTTCTTATATTTTGTCCTGGTAAAACCAAAAACCTTTAGGGATTTTAAAGAGATTTTATGTGATCGACATCTTGTTGCACTTTTTTTGCTGCAATTGCAATCGGTTAGTGTCTGTCGCGCTCAGCTTTGCATATTTACAAGATACTTTAATCGGTTTTGATTACAGGTGTTTGTTATGACTTAAATTTTTGTTGCCCTATAGGTTGTACAAACTGTGTCGTATGATATACAGCTCTGGAAAAAAAAAAGAGACCACTTAAAATGATCAGTTTTTCTGATTTTACTTTTTATAGGTCTATGTTTGAGTAAAATAAACATTGTTCTTTTATTCTATGAACTACTGACAAAGTGTCCTTGAAATTCCAAGGAAAAAGTTAGTATTTAATGAGTAATGAGAAATTGTCAAAAAAAAAAAAAAAAAGATGCAGCGCTTTCAGACCTCAAATAATGCAAAGAAAACAAGTACATATTCATTTAGAACCAACAATACCAATGTTTTAACTCAGGAAGAGTTCAGAAATCAACATTTGTTGGAATAACCAGGAGGTTTTCAATGGCGTTCAGAATAGTGATCTCCAAAGAAATCTAAGCAAATCACAAGACCCCAGAATTACCTTCCAAACCCACAGAAACCAGATGAGACCAGCTGGCACAGTATGATGGCCCACATGCAAGCCCCACAAGTATCAGATCGATATTCAGGAATCAAAGACTGAAAGAGTAGCCTTTTGAATAAATATCATATTTATTTAGGTTTATAATAGAGGATAGTCTGACCGAAGTCCGAGTTTTATGTGTCATATGAAGACCTTTTATAATGAACGCTGATGGATACAGGAAGACAACGGGGCAAACGTGAAAATCAAGGCCGTTTAAAAATAAAAACTAAAAATAACCAGCCAAGCATTAAAAACAACTAAATCACAACAGGTGATAGCAACACAAGCTGAGTAGCAAAACATTAGCTCACTGCTCAGAGGGGAGCTGATAGAAACGCTGCTTCTAAACACTCGCCACAATTTGTTGCAGGAATTTGTCTTTTTTAGCTTTAACATAAATGCTGTACAGTGTAAAAAATTACTTTAATAAGTCATATAACAACTGTTTTATAAACAAACTCAATGATCGACCAAAAAAAGCAGCAGATCAAAACTGAACCCGTATAACATTTTAACAGAGGCAACGATTATAAAGTCCATTTTCCTTTTGCTAGTTCATCTGCCAAAAGAAGGCATCCATTTTACTCAAGTAGATTTGAGTATTTCCAATGTCATTTTATTATTGTCATTATAATCATTGCAATTGGAGCAAAATCAGAATACCATGAATAACTTTGTTCTATATCTCCTGTCCCTAGTTTTGGATGGAGATTGTCTGTGAACGACATTTTTTACATTTTTCCACACATTTTTGGAATAGTTCAGTTTCCATCTGATCTTGTTACGAGGTAAATGAGATTAAATCCAAATTTGTGGGTTCTCTTTTTTTTTTTGATTTTTGCTTTCTCTTTTCAGTTATGAGCTTCGTTTTGTTTATTTCCTACTTAAAATCCCAATAAAATACTCAATATTCTGTGTTTGCAATTTGACGAAATGTAAACTTGTATACTTCCTTTTTTAGATAGGTGAGCCTTTTTACTAGGTTTTCATGGCTACTTCATTTCTTTTCACATAACAGTCAAATCGTGATTCATATTTTTTGCATCACAAATGAGTCAAACATGCTAATGAGGCCGAGAGGCAAACATCAGGGTTATTTCTGGAATTTGTTCCCAAGGAAACTTGTCTCATTGTTTCATAAAATTGGAGGTAAACACCAAAGCCTGGCTTGCTTGCAAGATGTTTATTTATTTATTTATTTATTTATTTATTTATTATTTATTTATTTATTTAGGTGTAGTGTTGTTTCAGCATTGCAGCTGTGTTACGTCACAAAAAGCAAGTGTTTCCATTCCTGGTCTCCATCTGAACATTTCACATTGCCGTTTGCTGCCGAGTTCTCTGGCGGAGAAGGAGAGCTGTAATAAAACGCTCCGCTCCACTCATCCCGACGCTCTTCCTCATCCTCCGTGGCTACCAACATGTTATTCTCTCACTGCCCTGCCATTCTTACCCCCACTCTGTTTCATCTTATTTTCCAACCACTAGTCTCTCACTCACCATAGCTCAATTTTCTCTCTACTGCTGCAACCACCTCCTTTTTTTTTCCTGGTCAGAGTGATAATGTCTGAAACATGTGTGTGATGTAATCCAGATGGACTGCAGCCATCTTCATCCTGCAGCTTTATTATTCTAACTTTATTATAGCACAAGGCAACATTCTGACTAAATGTTTGTCTCTATGCTTCCATTTTTTACTTGTTCATAGAATTCAACAAATTTTGTCAAATCAAACGCTTCTTACAGATTATTTTAGGGTTGGGTTTTCGTTTTGTTTTGCTTTCTTTTCATGTTCATGGTTAAATGTTTTAGATGAAACAAACTTTAATACCACACACAAAGAAAATCTTAACTTGTTTAAATATAAAAAATGTTAAACTATAATTTTATTTATGACGACAAACATCTACAATGAACCGCTGCCTATTTGCAGATTCACCAGTTTGCAAATTTGATGCAACTCTAAATTATTGACAAGATAGGGTTGAAAGATAGGATTTTCAACAAGATAGGGTTGAAAATCTGCCTATTTGAGGATTTATTTTTATCTTATTTTTTTGTGGCTCTTCTCTAAAATATTCTTCAGAAAATGTAGCCTGGGAAGTTTGAAAATGTATTTAATTTTTTTATGTTTTGTGGCTATATCGCAACAGCAGATGGAAAAAGCAGTGACTGGATATAGGAGGCCATTACTTTTCAACATAGGGCCAAGCTAATTTGGGTAGGTTTTTTCCCCCTTACTGTTTTGTCTAAATTTGATCGATGACTTAAAACACTCAAGTGTGACCAAAAAACCCCCACAAAATCAGAGGACATTTCTAAGAGGGCAAAAACTTTTTCCATGCATCCCTGTTTTGTTTTGAGGGGACAAATAAAAAAATTTACATGAAAATGAATTCAAGCAGGCAAATATATTTGTAGTATATTTGTCAGTGTTTTGGATGTCACCTTTATTTTACACTTTTTATCCAGGAGTTAAAGATAAACCTCTGGCATTTCATATGAAGGTGTTTTTTTCACACTGTCAGTACGTCTGCTGCAAACCCTGAAGCTCTAATATTTCAAATGTACCAGACGAGAGTGGCAGCTCAACGCATAGCTGACCTTGTGAACCGCGGTGGCCCTCCGGGATGCAGACAGGTGCTCTGCTGATCAAAGCCGGCACACACGCCGTGAACTTTTGTACTTGCATATATCAGCTTTCTTCTTTTTATCTGTCCTCCTCCACCCCTCCAAACCCCACTCACTGACGTTCTCTCTCCCCATCTCTCGGAGGGGAAAAGGCGACCAAGTATGTCCTGTCAGAAAGCAACAACACTTTTATCTAGTCAAAGACAGACTCGCGGAGGAGAGAGTGAGCCGGAGTGGAAACAAGAATGTGTTTGCGCAGGGGCCAAAACGATAACTAAAGGGAGATGAGGAAACAAATCAAGGGCCAAGAGAGTAAAGATAAGGAAAGGAAAGGGTATTCTGAAGAGCCGCATGCTGCTTAATAACATATATAACCGAACAGAACATTAGACCGGTCCAACTTATCACAATGTGTTAAACTAACAGTTCTGTTTATTTTCTTTAGTGTGACACTATCCACAACCATCTGGGCTCCTAGACATAGAGGTCCCTAGTTAAGGATCCAATTTTATTTACCAAGCTCACACTAAAAAATTATTACATCTTTAATCTAGCAATTAAAATGCACCAATATATCAATCACAAACCAGACAGGCACATCAGCTGCAACAGATCAGCCCATGTAATTCCAACATTTGACATGGGTAATATTTATCAAGATTTTTTAAAAAAAACAACTAATTTTGCATTATGCCTCAAATGCATATCAGCATAATGTACCTCCAGTGTTTGCAATGGATTCTCAACAGAACTGAGCAGGAGCAACGACAAAGGTCCAACATCTAATGTGTTTTGCAGTTTTAAGTGCTCAAAAATCATGTCAGATATAGAAAACAGTTATTTTCACTGATTGGCAAAGTTATGCTGGTTGGGTTCATCAAATAAAACATAATTATATTGCTTCCCAAAAACAAGATAGGGTTGAATGATCAGGTTAGACTGTGACTTTCAAACTTAAATTAATACTAAAAATAATACATTAAAATAAGAAGCTTTTTATATATTTCCTAATGGCTTAGGAGTCTTGTGTGGTTATTTGTCCACTTCAGTGGAGGCAGGCTGACGCGAAACTTTCACATATCATGTTCAGTCCATGAACAGAAGGGATGCCACATTATTTTTAAAATTGTGTACTTGATATTCAAGCACAAAATCCCATGAAGTAAAGTTTGATCATTCATGCAGTTCAGATTTTTTTTTGTTTTTTTTTTTTTGGCCAAACATCCCTGAAGTCCCATTGAGTCACACAAGCTACTTCATAAATCTTGCTTTTTAAGCGTTGGTCTGTCCCAACTGTTTGACTACTTAGTGCAGGATCTCTGAAAAACAGATGGTCTTTCTTCTGATAAAACACAAAACTACTTTTTCACCAAGGCACTTTTTTGTGTCTCCTTTTCTTTAGCAGGTACTCTGTTCACTTTCTCTTCTGACTCTGAATAGTCAATTGAAACTTGTCCAAACATGAGTCGTTATTGTTAATTCATATCAAAACAAATTTTCAGTTGGTGCAAAATAATTTGACAGCTCTTTGCGACTACCAGTGCTGGACATTAGAGCATGAAGCCATTGTAGTTCGACAGATCTTTAATCATCACTTTAAGGGCTAATAAAAACTTCAGACATCCCTGATAAAACGACCTTAATTGTGATCGTTGTTCTTTTTTTCTCCACCACAAATCGGCCCATAGATTTTAGCCAAACATTATGAAATATTCAATATTAAAGAATAAATATCCGATTACATCAACAATGTCTATAACTAGTTTTAAGTCTTGCAGCGAATATATTAAAGTGACTGAAACATAGACCTCGAACTAAGAGTAGAGAAAAATAATTCATACTCTTGAGTTTTTATATTGGTAAGATTAAACATTCACTCAAACAGTCAAAGGCATTGGAAAAATATATTTTATAAAATGTTCGCTTTAAGTGACCACGTTTATTTGCTTGTCCTTGGAGCTCAAAAAAAAAAAAAAAGGTAGACTCTTGTCCATTTAATCTCCGTAAAGCATTCGAATCATTCTGCTAACAAACTGCATTGCCTTGGAGTATATAGTATTCAATTTATCAGCAGTTGTAAGCTAACTAAATTCAACTGATTATGTTCTTAGCACTAATGATTCATTTTAGTGCGATAAAAGTGCTTGCATTTGGTGTTTGCCATATGTCTTGCAATAAAACAGTGTTTAGAGTGAAACGACGCTCATCGTTCTAAATCTGTTGCAGGCCATGAAACCAACAATACGCTCCAAGTAGCGCTGTGACATGGTTGATGTCCTTGCAGAAGTCTGTGCACATTATTGCTGCCAACAGATCCACAATGCATGGATTTCAATAATGGCTAACTGGCTTAGCTGTAAATACCAAAATGTGCGTCCATTAGCACTTTGGCGCATGCAGGCTATATTAAGCTCTTATCAGGCCTTTCATGCGCACACAAACATTCAAGTGCCTGAAATGAGCACATACATGACAACAAACCCATTTGTTTCCCAGAAGACAAAAACCTTCCTCTCGGGCTACGAATTCAGCACACAACCGCAGGATTTGGGTCAAGTGCTGGATGGTGGCCGTCTGGCTGCGGAGCCGAGTTGTGGCTTTTTAACAGATTGGATTTAGCCTCTCATCTGCTCATGGACAGCCACTTACAGTAGCTCACATGCTGCTGTGAGGGAGCAGATTGAGAATAGAGAGGCATGAGTAGTGGAGCCAGGAGAGATGGAGCTGGACTTTTCCCTTTTAGGGATATTTTAATCCGGAGAGTCCAAAACGAACATCCTTTTTTTTCTTCTTCTTCTTTTCAACCAAAATGATGCTGAAGGTCTCTTTGAATGTACTAAATGTTGAACCAATATAATCTGCTTTCTCTGACCTTATTCTACAATATATCAAGCTTCTCTTTCATGTCGCCATGTTTTAAAGCGGATAATCCCTTTCTGTTTATCTAGTATTTACTTCAGTTAACATTTGTCATCTATTTTAATTTACGGTAAGAAATGCTCATTTCTGTTTCAGTGACATTTCCTCCCACGAGACGTAATTTTGTCAGATTACGCTAATTAAACACTTGTATTCATTTAAAGCGCAATAAAAGTTAAAAATTTTAACTAAGTCAAACAACATAATTTACCTGCAATGGCTTGAAGTGCCACAGATTTTTCCTTTTTTTAACATGTTTGAATTAAACCAATGTGATACAAATAATTTTACAGATTAGTGCAACTGATAGAGTTTCAAGTGGCTCAATAATAATAATAATGCAGGAGTGATCTACTTTTTAATTTTCTATATCAAAGGTGCATACAGAGATACGTTTCAATAAATAAGAATGTCATTTATGAGCTTATATCTGAAATTTCATTTTAAAATTGCCCTTCATATATTGCAGAGTTAATGCATTCAGTGATAAACAGTATATAAGATGCTTAATTCATTTAAAATTACAGCTTATACTTCATGGATAATTAACACCTAACCACTCAGAAGGCTTTATCCAACCTTGTTAATGGAAAGTTGAGTGTAAGGAAAAAAAGTCGAGTCAATAGGGATAACTGCTACCCAGTGAGAATCGTGAAGTAAGTTCAATTAACAGGAATAAAAGCTCAAAGTACCTGCATGTGTGCAATCAAAGGATATATGAGCTTGACTTTTCGAATCAATTTGCTGAAATAAATTAACTTTTCAGTGTTGCTCTGCGTTGTGGTTTGCATTCATGCAGCTGTAGTACTATGGGGGAAGGTTTGCTTCATAAAAATATCGACTGATTAAAGTTTGCAGTTTCAAAGATGAAAAGATGCTGTTTAATGTCCCGAAACTGATTTATTGCTCACAACTCTTGATTTCAGACACAAATTTGTCTTCTATACAACTTTATGAACATCAATTCAAAGGCTAACTTATCCTACATGTTATTTGGCCTTTTTCATTTTGCTCAGTCCCACTTTGATGTCTGAATCCTGAGCATAGACCCTAAGATGATTCAAGGATACAGACGTAAAGAGTAATCAAACTGTTTTTGCTTGGGATTAAACTCTAGCACAATCATTTGCTTTCTACTGGCTTTTGCTGTTTTCTTACCTGTTATTGTTTCAAATCATGTACTGGTGGAAAAGAATAGGCCAACTTTCTGTTGGATGTTTTTTTCTCAACTTTTGATTTTATTCGATTATGGAAAAAAATAAAATAAACAATCTAAACCATCCCCGCTGTAAGCTATACTTTGTATTTATGAAGGTCATCTGCTGAATATCACAATTTCTTAAAAGATTTCAAACTCAGACAACAAAAGAAGAAACACTTTTTGCACTGTACTCTATTCAAACGCAGAGCAATAGAGCCAGCAGCTTTAATAGGGACAAAGAAGAGACATGAATACCGTCTCCTGGCAACTGCATACGATTATTTTTATTTTATTATTTTATTCTTAGAAATACATTCCAAGACACATATTTGCAAGAAGTAGCCATTATATCACACTGGGACAAAAAAAAAAACCCACTAAGAACTTTAAATTTTTTAAAAATCCATGTGCTTTGGCTCTTTTAATGTCAAAACTCTGTACATTTCCCTTTTACCAATAGAACAAGACATAGTTGGAGCATAATGAGAAAGGAAACCCTGACTATACCTCTTACCACTCTAGAGAAATAGAAAATCTCTACAATGTTTCAAAACTATTTTTGTGCATGTTGAGATTTTTTTTTTTTTTTTTTGCCTTGGATAATCATCTTCCAAAAAAAAACAACCATGGAAAAACCATTTTCAAATTTCTGGCAGAGTTATGCATTTTTTGTCTTTTTCTTTTTCTTTTTTTAGTAGCCTGGTATTCTGCAAAAAAGAAAAAGTAATGCCATCCATTTCAGCGAGTTTCCCACAGGAGCATCACAGATTCTCCGCAATACTTAACAGTCATGAGGTGATTTTCCACCTACTTCTTTCTTTATTTTAAACTAAATGTCCCTGAAAAGGACAGAAAAGAACTTTTTGCTGACATGCCTCCCAAATACCTACTTTGCATGGAGATAGCATCCCAGGATTGTTAGACAGACTTTTTGAGCAGACCTACCAATCCCAAGAAGTCACTCTGCTGCAGATGTCAAGAACTGGGACAATTCATGGTGTGGCATTCCTCATGTGCTCTAACTGGTTGGATTATTAACTTGTTAAAAGGTTGGATCTTTTCTCGTTTTTGCATTGATTAATGCAAAGCTTTTTATCGCGTGTTCAGGGGCGTCAATACCGTTTCCATTCAGTTCTGTCGAATTAAATGTGATGAGTCCGGTAATAATCTCACACATACTTATGTACATTTGCATTTATGTAGAAAACAATCACAACACCACGCATAGCCTAAGCTTCAAAACAAAACAGCCCCCTCCGATTTATCACACATTCGCCAGTCATTCCTCTGACTTTTCCTGGCAGCACGTCAACTTGGTGAGATAGACTCTAATGCTATCCTGTATGAGTAACAGATAAATCAATGTCACACTCTCTGCCAGTCAAAAAGCTGCTTCAGCTCCGAACCGATACGGTGACTTCTCATCTTTACTGTAAACGTTGGCTCACCATTCACACTGGAAGGGAAACAAAGGAGAGGAAAGGAGAGGAAAAGAAAGGAAGGAAAGATGCTGTCTTCTCTCAGTTTTAAAAAGCATTTTATATTTAATCTCTCTGGTCTAAACCTTTGGCTTCTTGGGATTAGGAGTGACTGCAGAAAGGTCAAGAAATTACCGGAATAAAGGCAGCATGCTTCATCTCGTCATCGATCGCCTTATTTCACCTCTGCTTTGCGTAATGTAAATTGAATTTTATGTCATCCGACTCCTTCCCCTATCACAGTGACACTGCAATAATGAGCTGCACTCGTGCCAGAGTTCAAACCAAGTCTTCAGTCTGCTTGGTGGGTGGTGGAACACAGAGCGAAAGAAAGGGAGTTGAAGCTAAAGAGTGTGGCAGCATAAAAGCAAATTCAAATTCTGATCCTTTCGCCCCCCGCACGCCCCAGAACATAAGCAGCATGACTTCACATTCTCACACACATACACACACACACACACACACACACACACACAAGGGCAAAATGAGGAAAAAAAGGTGGGAAAATAATAGATATATTATTTTTGCTTCGGAGCACTTTTTACTTTTGCAGATTATGTTAAATTAAAATAGAGTCTTGGCAGTAATTGACAAGCTGTTTAATTATGTAGTGACATCTCCATGCAACAAGAGAAAGGTTAAGTTGGGTGACTCAGCTGTTATGTGCCTGCATCCATTTTGCAGGTCAGCAAGTAAAGTACTCACTGATGGACGGTGGTAGCTTCAAGCTGTTTCCTGAGAAACCATTCGGCTGCTATGCCATAATGTGTCTCGAATGGTGTTTTGTAAAAACAGAATTGTAATTTTCAGCTTCCAGCGTAAGGGGTTTTGTAGTCGTAGGCAGTCTTTGGTGCATATGTTAAACGCATCGTTTCGGTGAAAGCCCTTTATCAAATCTGAACGGGAATAATTGGCAAAAAAGCTCTGTCTCTATTTGTGCAGACGTATTCCTTTGTGTCATCTGCATGTTGTCTACACTCTGTTTTCTGAGTTACAATAAACAAGCGCGTTTTTTTTCCCAGATCCATTTTCTCCAATCTGCCAAGAGGCACTTAGTATCGCTGTTACTCATGTTACTTTTGTATTCCGAGCCAAAAGCTTCCGTGACAGAGACAAACTTCACTATTGATCCGCCGAACATCGCTCCTGTTTCTCCTGCATCCCAACAGAAAATGAAAGCAGGGCAGAAGAGCTTATTTCCCCTCCGCTCCTGCTTCTCTTTCTTTTCTTCGTCCTCTGCACCGCTGCCCCAGACTGCCCTACAGTGATTCAGAGCTTTTTTTTTTTTGCCGCGTGCATCATTGTTGCGTCTCGTATTCTTGTGTGTGGGTGTGTGTTAGCAGCTTTAATGCGCAGGGCGTGAGTCTTTTACAATATGTTCAATATCGCACCACAGGGCCTCTCGAGCCGGACAGCTGCACTGATGCAGGGAGAGGGAGAGAAACGTTGGGGATGGAAAGGAGGTATGGAGCTGCAGCACCAGTGCAGAGTAAACCCATTTGTCTTCCTCTTCCCGCATTTGAAAGACCCCTACAGCACATGAAACCCACCACACATGAAAATAACCAAACGCTCAAGAGGAAATATTATACCATCCGTTATATGCATCTCACAGAAGCTGAACTCACCAGATTTTCTAGACTTTTACCACTCTTCTCAAGCAACGCTCCACCTACCAAACCGGCTGAGCGGGAAAGTGAAGTACGATCGCACAATATTTGTAAATTTGAGAGATTCTCGCGCTCAATGTGGCAACCTACTTGAAGAACCGCGTGAAGGCATTTAGTATAGCCCAGATGAACTAAACAGATAGTTTTCCATGGGTTCCCATGTTATTTTTCCAGTACGGTGTACTGAGCTGCACTCATGCCAGAGTTCAAACCAAGTCTTCAGTCTTCTTGGTGAGTGGGTGGGTGGTGGGTTGTATTTTTCCAGTTCGGTGTACTGGAAAAATACAAATTAAATACTTGGGGAAATATTCATACTCTATAAATATAAGGCAGATAATAAAGGTGTGTTCATGGACAATTTGTTCAATAAATATTAAGGCATGAACATCCACTAGTTAGCTATTAAAGTGAGCATATTTAGCCGACTTTCACAGCTAAATAGTTGTTGGCATCAGCTAGGTAGCTACAGTTCATGTGCAAATAGGTCTTCGAAATCGACAGTAACCCCAAGCAGCCAAAGAGGTTATAAAGTGGCTTAAGGACAGCAAAGTCAATATTTCACTTTGGCCATCACAAAGCCCTGACTTTTCAGTAGATAATGAATAGAAAATAATGTGGAAGTTCCATTTTATTTGGTGTACATAAACTTCTCGTTTTAAATGTATATATGCTGTTTACATTCTTTTAGAAAGAAAAATATGCTATATTTATCTATGAAGCCTCTATTTCTACTTCAATGCAAAACACATTTGCAAGAGATTTAAGTTCTCTTCTGCCCTTACAAAGCTCATGTGTCTGTAGTCCTTGAAAAAGTTTTCCTCAAAGTTAATGACTGTGTGGTAATTGTAATGAACACATAGGTATAAAATAGTTCAATCAATGTTCAAGGATAGTATATACAGCAGCTGAAGGTAGCAACTTGAAATCTTGCTGTGTATGATCAAGCCAAGTTTGGTTAAACAGTTCCTTAACAAAAGCTTGGAGTCTCTATGCCTCAAAGAATCATTGTCACACACACCAGCTGGGTGCTTGGGAGGTGTGCCAAGAAAAGGCTTTTCCTGCCCTCCCATCAGAAATGTAAACGAGATAGCCACATGCTACCCAGTAGTCAAGTGTAACAGTTTGCTTTGGTCAGCACAGACTATGGGTTCTTTTACAACTGGACAGTCCAGGGATTTTAGCTTAATGGAGCGGAGAATATAGTGAAAAATATCAGACCTTCATTTAGATTGGTTCACTTCGGTCTTGAAAACAGACCAAACTTCCTGCAAAGTGTAATGAAGTTTCAACTGCTTGTTTGGGGAGCTATGACAATAACTTGCCAAGTATGAATAGCAGGCAAGACATATAACTTGTTATTCTGTGTGCATAAGGCGAATGCAGCAGTGGAGTAAAAGACAGTCACAAGGAAGAGACTATTGTAATATGCTGCTTGGGTTGCACTGATGGCAAGCAAGAATTTCAAAGACTGCAAATCTTCTGTATCTGAAAAAGTAAGCTGAAGGCAAGCATCAAACTAATTATTGGGACCTGCCACAGCAATGCATAGGAGAGCATTGAAATGCCTTGCAAAGATTGAATGGAATAAGTCCATGTCAGTCAACATGGTTGTAATTCTCCACATGGTATTGAGTACAGGTTAGCTAAGTTCAGCAATGTTGCTAATTTTTAGCATCAGAACAATATTTGTTGTTAATCTGTTGCTAAGAGATGAGCGCGTTTTCTGGTAACCGAGTGAAGTGCCATAAGTAAACATCTGATTTTTACTTTAGCAAAAGTAAAAATCAGAAGGCAGTGGATTAACATTAGCATAAACATCAGCTGCCCTCCACTGGTGAGGAGTAGTGCCTTTAACCAAAAATAATATTTTTAGCTATTTTTGTATTTATTAACCATGTTTAGCACCAGGGCCGCCGTACAGGGGGGAAAAGTTAGGACAGTTCCAAGGGTCCTTGACTGATAGGGGGCCCTCCCACAAAAAATTGTTTGATTTTTCTTATAGAAATAGACAAAAATTGGGGGCCCTGTCAATTACAAAATTAATCATATAGTGTTTTTAAAATAGTTTTATCAGTGTTTCATGTAAAATTCACTAGCAGTGAATATTGTGCCAGTATCAGAATTGAACCAAAGAAAGCAAGGCAGTTGCAAGCCTTTAAGATCTTTTGATGGGTCAGATAGACTTAAGAAACTGTAACAGCAGCTGTGAAAGGGGGCCCAATTTAATTTTTTGTCACTGGGCCCAAGATTCCTGGCAGCGTCCCTGTTCAGCCCACTGAATGGAGGATGTCAATGTAAGACAACATGCTAGTGATGCCCCACATGCCACTGACAGCACTGAGGCTAACATTAGCTTTTTGGTTAATTTTAGCTTGAATACTAATTTTAACGTACTGAATGGAGTAAATCCATGTTACTCAATATGCTTGTGACTCTCCACATGCTATTGAGCACATTGTAGCTTACTTTAGCATTGATGCTAATTTGTAGCATCAGAACGCTGCGTTCCAACTGATTGGCACACTTTGGCAGGCCCCGTTTGAATTTCTAAAGAAATGTTCTAGTTTACTTTATTGTCCAGGATTTATTGACACTGCAACTAACACATACGTGAACAGAATAAGCAACTGTTTCTCTCTTAATCAATGACTGCATCTTATTTGCAATAATTCTCTTGTTAAAGCAAAGTTGGCAACCTTTACTTAAAAGCGATTAAGACAGCAGAAGTAGATAGGCGTGCTCATATTGGCTTGATTATCTATTGATCCATCCAGATCACTGCTGAAGATTTGTAGACTAGGACTCCTGTTTTCGGACTCAGTGGAGATCGGGGGGGATCTATTCTCACTTCTCACCATCTTAACCATCTATCTGTTTGGCACAAACCAGTGTAAAATCATTAAAAGGCCTCAGTGACTTTGACTCCCAAATGGTAAAATTCAATCATCAATCATCCGTAATAGAATGTGCGATGTTTACAAAAGCTTCAGACTGAGACCTGTGTGATTTAGCTAACTAATGCCCTGGGTGTTTTTTGGTGTAAATTCTCATAAACACTGATCGTTTGACAATCCAGCTTATTACTCTTCACTTAATGTTGCTAAAGCAACCCGTGGGGCAAATTGTGAGGGGACAAATTGTGCCACTCAGTGGTTCTTTCATTAGACGGGCCATTCAGATATCATCAACAAAGACGGTCTTATTAGAAGAGATTGTTTGCTTTACCATATAGATATATAGGCTATATACAGTTAAATATATATATATACTGTATATCTATATGTAGATATAGATATAGATATAGATTTATATTTATATGATATTCACATTATTTTTTGAGACTCAGTTAGAACACAGTGACATGGGTCATGATCAACACGGTCCAGGCAAACATGGCCCACAGGAAGGAAAACACTACAACTAAAGCACGAATGGCAGCTTTACGTGGGCGTGCTATGAAAAATCCGAACGGACACCCCGAGGTGCTCGGTCTGCTTCTTGCTGTGTTGTGACCGGGAGTTTTTAAATAGTGAATGAGTGTGCTATGTGGCCTGTGTGTGAATGTGTGTCTGCATGCAAGATGTAAAAGCAGGACAGAAGCTGAGTACCTCCCAGCTCTCCACATTCATATGTGTTCCCCAGAGATCCACACATGCTTGTTTTAGATATCAGAAAAAGAAGTAGGAGATAAAAGGGGGGGTTGTTTTATTTTATTTTATTAACCCTTTGGTTAGTGGTGACATATAGGCAGAAAAATGTAGCCTCATTTGATTTTAGTTCCTTTGCTGACAAAATCAGATCCATCCAACTGCTTAAGATTCTTCCTTTTTACTGCAAAAACATTAAATCTGACCACGTACTTTTGGTCTAGTCTAGTGTTATTTTAGTACACTTGAAATCAAACAAAACTAATGTAAAAATAACTTTTCAGCAAGATATAAGATCTTGTTTTTAGTCAGAAATTCTTTAATACTGATGGAAAAATACTAATTAGTAGTGATATGATCTGCCAATGGAGCAATACATTTTAAAGTCTTGAATTGTCAGTCATTCAACTTCATAGATCAATGCCGGTATGCAAACAGGAATGCACACAATACCTACTGGTGGCATGGAAGAAATACTAACAGAACCTATAATGTGGACGGAGATGTGACAAATTTTGCAGGTTCTTACAAGCTAAATGTTTGACAAAGTCCCCATTAGACTTGTGAGTGTTCTTCAACCTCTCATGATCCTGCATGCCAGTTCATCTTGTGCACAGGCAGTGGAGGTCAAGATGCTGATTCTGGTGATTCTATTTGTACAGGTAAGGCATGAAGTCATCCCAGTAGTTACAGGGAAGCAAGTGCTGTTCACCTGTTAGTTGAGTCAACGTAACGTGAACTGGGACGTAGCTGTGCAACGTCAAGATGGCCGAGCGGTCTAAGGCTCCGTGTTCAAGTTGCCATCTCTGTTTATTATTGGTGTATTTAAAGGTGCTGTACTGGTGTAGTGTTATCAAAGAAAAATTTATTTTTGTACATTTATGTCTATGTCAAAAAAAAAAGGTTTTAGTCAACTCTGCACAGTTTTTTGGTATCGGATCCGTATCAGCTGATACTAAACCTCAGATAACTGTATCAATATTGAAAGTGAAAAAAGTGGATCAGCGCATCCCTATTTATAACTAATACTTTTTCATCAATATTAAGGAATTACTGACTTAAAGCAAACTCATATAATTTGAGTTTTCTGAAAGTAACTTTTCAGAAAAAGTTACTCCAGGCAAGAAAGTAACTTTTCAGGGGGGGTGAAATTAAGTTTTGTCTTATTCCCAGCGTATTAAGATATTTGCACTAGAAACTGGACCAAAAATACTTGATAAGGTTTTGTGTTTTTGCAGTGGTCTCTTCACCACCCACCACCTTGCTATCACGTCTTCATCTGAACATATACCTGCCAAGTTTGTTGTTCAGTCGCCCACCTGAGCCAAACACCTGTGTTAACACTGGGTTCCAAAAATTAGAGCAGGATACCATCACAAGCAGGCTGTCTAAAGCGGCCCCCTGCTGGGAAGCTGCTGCACACCACCTGTTGGCTCACCGGAGGCCCTCGACTATCTCACCAGCTCCGTTTACTGATGTGGTCCTCAGCTGTACACTCTCTGCATTCGGGAGGCTGGAGACCAGCTTATCTCTTACCTTCTGTACTTACTGATTCACATGTGGATGCACAGAGCCACTTTGCAAACCTGTTAGCAAGTGTGGGCTGCTTTGCAGCAGTGAGTCGTGATAACCCCCTTACCGCCGGCAGATGTCCTGCTCTCACTCATCAATGTAATGATCTGGCAGCCAATCACAGGCTATGTAATATTCATGAATGAAAACAAAGTGGGTGCTTTAGGAAAGTGTTTAGGTGAGAGAGAACAGACATTATGTTGTTACTTAGTTTGTTTGTTTTTTTCTTTTTTCAGATTAAGCATTACTGTGGGGTGCCTTGCTTTTCTTTGTACCTAATATTTGCTCATCTCACAGCCAGAAAATGTCCACTGCAATGTAAAAAAAGGGGAATTAAATTAAAGGAATTAAATTTGCTATGTATGCCAGACAAAAAATTTTATACACCTGAAATACTTCTGAAAACATTGATCCCTGTAAACTAGTTTAACATGTAGTTTATTAGCAGCGTAAATATCTTATTTGTTTTTAAAATGTTTGAATCATTCAGTAAGCCTTTAATTATGGGGGCATTAATAACAAAACATACAGCTTCAGTGATTTTATGCTACTCTTTCCTACTTTGATTAGATGCTGAAACACTGAAAACATGTTATGCATCATGAATGTATATTGGGATCAAGGGTGTGCAAATCAGTTTCTGCTACATCATAACGGGTTATGTTTCTTTTCTGTATTCTGGATACAATATGACGTCACAACAATACGACTAATATTTGAGCAAATCTTC
Organism: Alfaro cultratus; assembly: GCA_903066825.1. Lineage (NCBI taxonomy): Eukaryota > Metazoa > Chordata > Actinopteri > Cyprinodontiformes > Poeciliidae > Alfaro > Alfaro cultratus. Next base: position 42,521 of record CAEFZX010011931.1, on the reverse strand, counting down.
CTCTAGTGGTAGCTCCACTACTAACACACTCATTATTTGATCATCAGCAAGTTTGTCTTGGCAAATCCTTTTACCAGAAATGGAAGCGCTTAATTTAATTGGTTGATTTCCTGGCACTCAACATGCTTTTAAGCAGAGTGCATTCTTTTTCAGTCGGGTCAACCTTACGGTTATTCCAGAAGCTAAATGCTTATGAGCTTCATCCATTAGTCTGTTTGGCACCTGTGGGGACACAAATTGTCTCTGAGTTTTAACAGTTGTTGAGTTGATTGTTAAATTAGTTCACCAATAAATCTAGTGGGCCAGCAAAACTAGCATAAAACACACCCACAGCCAAATAACACAAGCTAACCATGCTTAACAACCTGTAACATGTTCTTTTGCTTGGAAAGTCTTACTTAGAGTCCTGCAAACTGTCCAGTTGCAACACAGACTAGAAAACCTGAATGTTTATCTCATCTGATAATAGTATGTTCACCAGAAGGCATTTGGCATCTTAAAGCAATTCAGAAAATGTTTAGCTTTGTTTAAATGTGTTGAAGTTTTTGTCCAAGATGAATTGTCAGACTAGGTTCAGTCCAGTTTGTGATAAAAACCTGAACTTTAATCTAGGTTTAATCTGGAATATTGTTTTTTGACACATTCCAGTTAAACTGATCAGATTTGATCCAGTTAACACATCACTGCCATCACAGTTCAAGCAAGTTGCATTCAAACTGATGCACACATTACCAGTAGAATCATTTTGTCTTGCATCAGCTGTTTTCTTTTTTTTGTTGTTTTGTTTTTTAGAAAACCAGCAGATTGCATTTTAAATTAACAACCGACAATACTGTCCAAATACGAGGGATGAGTCATTATTAATCATCACTTGTTCACTAGCGTACTCAGTTTTTCATGATAAACGCATCATTATTAGAAGCTGCTTTCTGCTGGTGAAGTAGAGACTTTCTGACTCAGGCATTAGTTTCAGAAAACATGCAAACTAATCTGTATACGCAGGTCTTTTTTGTACATAATCAATGGGATCCAAACCCAAAAGGAAGTTTATACAAGAAAAGCAGATTCTTCTGGCAACTGATAACTACTCTGACTACAGATGAAAATGATCTGATCCGATATGTAGCTCACCAAACATGTTGAGCGAAGAACAGAGAAAACCGGCATTCAAAGAAACATTGCCAGCATTTTAGTTGACTAATTCTTCCTAACTTTGTTCAATGAAAGTTGGAAAGAAGTTATAGCAGCATCATATATTTTTTACTTTATCTAAAAAAAAAAATAAATAAACATTTTAGTGAGCTTAGTGGTGACATTTTTCAAAGTCTCTCACACACATTGCAACATAATTGCTCGTTAATAAATAGCATTCGTTCATGGCAGAAAGGCTCATTAATTTGCGATAGAAGTAATTTTTTCCACTGGATCTGGTGAATCTTTAGATTTGTGTTTTCTAGTCACTGGTACGTTATGAAGTCCTTCGCCCCTCCGTCTCATCCTGGAGATGATCAGGTAATCCCTTTCATTATGCAATCAACCTTAAGAAAATATACAAGTGGGGAAAAAAATGCTGTCAGGCTCTACAAAATAAATCAATAAACGCAAAACAGTAGGTTTGACTTTTTTGTATGAGAGAGGACTGTGATGTTGCTCGTTTTCACACCAGAACAGATGAGATGAGAAAGCTACAGATCACTTGTTCTCACATACAGGCATAATTACCCCACTGACCCTTCGTTCTTTGTTGTCAGGAAGGACTTTTCAAGGTGCAAATATGATAGTAATAAACTGGGAGTTAGTTTTTTTTTTCAAACACATATTTGTTCTGCTATGGCTTAAGAATTCACATAAATTCTCTGCGTATTCAGTGTCTCTCTCTAGCTTTTAAACTATTTTGGAGTGATCTGATTTCAACTCACGTCCAGAATTTGGATTTATGCGACTCCATTTAAAGTGTCTCTGAATTCATTGCCAGACTGTAAGACAACTGTTTGATAAATACATCAGCAAATCAAATTCACAATTTTTTCACCAACTTGTCTGTCATCTAGACGTTTTCATCTTTTCAGTTATTTGGCACGGGAAGAAAATGGCCCCACGTCACAAACAAAAAGGGGCTAACGCCAACTTATTCGCTGACTCACTAATCAGTCAGCAACTAATGAAACGAGTCATTTTAATTCAATGCATTCTTCCCAACGGTGTATTTATAATCACCATTCTAATTTTGTTTTCATTGTCTTCAATTTCAATCCAACAAAAACCAGCGGAGAGCAAAGCAATACCATGACACAGCTCCGTTATCTCTGTAAGCCAATTAACTACATGAACTCTCCCCACACGGCCGCGGATAAATAAACAAAACCACCAATGAAAAGGCAAACACAAACAATGTAAAGTTTGCTGTGTTATCTTTAATTTGTAATTGCGATAATATTTATGCTTGTGCTGAACGTAGCAGTAATGACTGGACTGTTAATCTGTCAGTATGCAAAGGCTGCATTGCTTGCATTGTTGGGTAGTTTGTGTGTTTCTCACTTCTTGTTTTTCTCTTTGAAATAGCTGTTCCTTTTCCTCCTTCTGGTTAATTTTTTTCAATTATGAAAAGTATATTTGCTTCCATGTTGTTTGCAAAGTCAGGATTATTTTAACCGCCTTCCCTTGAGGGGATCTAATTCACGAGGTTGATTTATACAGTTTTTATTATAGGTGTGCAGTGCTTTAATTTTTCAGTTTTCATTCTTTCCCTGCTCTTTCTGCTCCCTCGCTCTCTAAGGTTTAATGTCTCCTCTAATGATTTGAACTCCAGCCTTCCCGGCACTGTGCTAGGGGAGGAAAGCATTGACCTAATCTGCACAGCGCAGCCAGTTAGCGATGTGACAGACAGGATGACAGCGAGAAGTGAGAATGAGGAGGGGGATGACTGACACGAAGGAATAAAATGTTTAGGCCTTTCCCTTTTTCCACAGCAGGCCGTTGGAGGGCAGCTTACATCTTTGTGGATGTTTCAGCTGCCGGATCTGTCCCTGTCAGACCTTTTTCTAGATCAATCTTAGAGTCGTTGTCGTCGCAATGCCGACGCACACAGGGCACCAAGTGGGGTGGCTCCAACAAATCAAGCTCATGAAATTATTATAAGTGTAGTAATTATAATGACTTAAAGATAAATGTGTAAAGCATGTTGATAGACATAAGCGATACAAAAGTAGTTCATTTGCTAAAGAAAAAGAAGAATCTCCTGTTCTCTTTCCAGTTACCAAGTCTGTTTTATGCCTCAGTCCCAAGTTTGATAGACTTCTGTATCTAGATGTGTCTAGATACACATCCAGATATGTGTATGTAGACGTGTATCTGGCCCTCTTGAGGGCGTCAAGAGGGAGGAGAAAAACTAAATTATTTTACTGTTGTAGACAAAAAAAAACCTGTAATTTAAAAAAAAATGATACATACAAAAGCAAAAGAGAAATACATAAGAGACATTTCCCATGTTCATCCTGTTACGTCTGTCTTTCTTCAAGAATAATTTACTTTGAGCAGCAGTGTTAAAGTCTGTGAACAGACTTCACATGTAACTTAATGTGAAGAAGTTTTTGCTTTTCTTTGTACCTAATATTTGCTCATATATTAGCAAATATATATGATAATAATCACAAAATTATTGTGATTTTAATAAGCACCTCCTCGTGAATCTTACTCGGGAAAACCGAAATTGGCATGATTATATGGGTCAGTTTCCTTTTTTGCTGTTTTTATGGATAAAACAAATACAACATGTGAACACAGCACAAAAATCAATCTTATTCTAATAAGCGAGGGTACCCAAACGAATCTAGCAATAATCAGAAAGATGAAGACAGTACATTACTTGGTCAGATGGATTTAGAAATATAGGAATACGTAATTTATAAATATGTCATTCAGTCAGAAACAACCAATCAGAGGATAAACAGCTTTGATGGGACACTAACTTGTTTCTCTGTTATTAGCACTCTAATATAATTGGATAATATAATAACATAATAATATAATACAATAGCATTGTTGCAGATGACAATATCAGCACTGGGAGGATGTGGAGGAGCTGGATTTTTTTCACAGATTATCTGATTTATATTAACAAACATTAAAAAAAAACATATTTTTGTAAAAGTTTAATAATAATTGCTTTTATGTTTTGACACTCAGTCACACTCTGGAAAGAAACATGTTTGTGGCTATATATTAAGTTTGTGAAAATACTCTTAGCATCAGTTTGTACAATGACAGAATGAGAAAGAGCCAGAACAAATGTTGCCGTTGGCTGAAGGACGTCAAAGACGTGCTGAGCCATCTGTTGAGGAGCACATCTTTTTATTTATCACTCTCACACTGACGTACCGACTCATTCTCCGCCTCACTATTTAGTGAGTCATCGAGATGTTCCACTGTTAGATCAATACTGTGTGTCTCTAACGGGAAAAAAAAGAGGTTTGGATCGGTGGCGAACTTTGGCTATTCAAATGTGTTCTGTCATGACTCCTACTAAAACTGTCGACTCATTTTCTCTCTCGGGGGGGAAAGAATCCAGAAATCACAAGCAAGATTCACATGTGATTCTTTTAATATGTAGCGGTTGCTATGGAAACCATCTCTAAACATGACCAGGATGCAGTGTGAACCTTTTTGGGGGTTTTTCAAAGCTAAATTGAAAGGTGACAAAACCAGTAGAGTAAAACAATTTTAAAAAGTTATTTATTAAAGTTAGTCTTCTGCAGGGAAACTCTGGGTTACTTCGGCTCAACCCGACTGTCTAAATGTTTTGCAGACCTCTCTCATGCCTTCGTGAAAATTATTTTCCCGGATTGTTGTACCCTCTATCAGCATCCATGTAAAAAAAAAAAAAAAAACTTTTTGAGATTGTTTTAGCTGTTGACCCAGCCTCTAGATTCTCCATGATCTCAATCCAATCGAGCGGCTATGGGATGCGCTCGACATCCAAATCAAATCCACGGAGCTTACAGGATTTAAAGATCAGCAAACTTTACAAGAGGACACTTTCAGGGATCAGAAGTGGATAGTCATAATGTTATGCCTAATCTGTGTGTGCTCCAACAACAAATGAAGTGATGTTTCTTCAGTCGAACATTCGGTTTCTTGTAAACCTGTTCCTCTTCCTCTGCAGCATCCAGCAACCTCTTCTGATACGGTTTACTCTAATTTGCACTGACTGAACTGGAAAAACACAGCAGCAGATCAATACTGCATCTATTTGTCTCTCTGTCCATCTAACTCACCTCACCGTCTACCTTAGCAACACTAATCCGGGGTCAGATCACTTCCTGGAAGAAATGCACCGCTTTGCTTTATCTTTCTGATGGAACACACTCTTCACCAGCTGCATACACTAATTTATTTTTTTTTCCACGCGGTCTGTATTCGTGAGGTCGTGTCCTTTGCATTGCGGCTCTAGCGGTAAGGTTTGAGCGGTAAGGTCGGCTGCAGGAGATTTAAAAGTTTTTATTCTGAACACTTTTGATGCGAGTACATTACCTAGCTCTCTCTCTCTTAAAAAAAAAAAAAAGACTCCAACCTGAGTAGGTTTCCTCTGCCGACCTTCTAATATGAAACATACACTTTATTATATCTGTGGGATATGGATAAAATAAATCATCTGGCCTTTTGTTGTAATTTAATATCTACACCAGGGTAGAAAAGCAATTATTTTTCTCCCTGTGCTTTCATTGTTAAATAATTTTGGTGCCTTAAAAATCCTTTTAGTTGAGCAGTGAAAAAAAGTGTTATGCATATTGACATGACTCTCTTCTTTCTGTTTTCATTGCGATAGGGATGAAAAAGAAAACAGACTTTTATTTAAGGATTTTTGCTCACTTTAATTATGTGAACATGTAGTATTCTACATGATAAATGGTTGGCATTACACAATTTGAAAGAACAATTTCAGATAAATATGCCGCTGATCTTTTATGCTGCACTGTGAATCACTTTAAAATATTTTTATTTGTGCAAAAGACTATATTATATTGTTTAATTTCTTACTTTATGACTTCTTCTGCAGAGCCATTTTTTAAATCATCTGAAATTATCATGCTTTCTGCTTGCTACACCTTATTATAGACCAGACATCTAATTTTTTACATGTGTATGATGTTTAAATTTCCCCAAAAACAGCAAAAGCTTGGAGTTTTCATTGTTATTCTCTCAAGCATGCTGCTTGAAAAAGAGCAGCATCTGAGGACTAACAGAGAGCCATAAATTATGCATAGCTATTTATATTACACACTCACAAACACACACATTTGTATATAATTTCATACATATGTTTAATATGTGAAACTCAGTTTATGGCTGGAGAATTAGGTCTGATGGATACAGAATTTTGATAGAAATAACTTAATCGAATAAAATCGATCATTTTGTTCTCATAGTTAGGTGTAAGTAAGCAGTAATTTAAATGCAGCTTTCTGTGAGTCACAGTTTACACTTAGGTAAGTAAAAGTTCTGACTGGTTAGTATCCTGTAATCTGTGCATCAGATATTTTCAACAAAAAGCTGAAAAGTAGGTGAACAAGTTATCTCTTGAAGAAAAAGCTCCCACGTTGTCTATTTTTCTTCATCAGAGGATGACATTTTGCAGCCCAGGAGCACACTTATTATCTAACTGTTCATTTTTAAAAGCCTTTTTCAAATTACCCTCACATCCTTGTGAAAAATGAAATGATGTGCTATTCTGTCTCCAATGAAACAGTTACTAAAGGACAGAAAAGTACAATTCAATATAGCTTCAAATGAACTCTGTTAACTGGTTCCCGGCTGTTATGTTTTTTACTTCCCAGGCTAGTCTTCCTGATCATAAGATTTTTATGCGTTTTACATAGGAACAGTTTTGGAGTTCATATTGAAACTTAGAAATAAACCGTTTTTAAATAAATCATTGCCTTTCCAGCATGCTTTAAGCTGTTTCTTAGGAGAAAATACACAATTATTTACAACCAGGTCCCACCGTTCAAAAATCCATCACTTAAGAAGCTAAATTGTTGATTTGAGTATGTTATTCCACTATGAACCAGTGTTCTGGATTAGCTAACCATCTGATGGCTTCATGTGTCACATATTGTGATTTTCATGCCTGGGAGCTAGTGTGAGTGAGTAGGAGGGAGCAGCAGTTGTGTGTTTGTTGTATTGCATGGCATAGTGCAAATGGTGTTATTAGTGGCTAAAAAAGACTGCAGTTATATTTATTATCTATCATTACATCACTTTGCTTTGTGCAGATTCGTTCTGCCTGGATAAGCTAATCATGCTCTGTTTTGCATTATGCATTTTTCATGAAAGGTCATTTTTATGGATCTTGACTTAACTTTGTCTTCTGTGAAAATAAATGGTAAAGGGCCTGTACTTATAAAGCCATTTATCTATTCCAGAGGACACTGAATGTGTGTGAATGTGTGAAAAATAAGAACACATTTTTTTATATATATTACCCTTCAGACAATAACGTGACAGTGGATTAAAGGCATAGGAAATGGACAACTTGTGTCCATTCACTTTGTGCCAGTCATGGAGAACAGAACTGTGTGTCTTTCTTCTTTTAAACACACGTTTTGAAGTTTCACGCGTTAGCGTGCTATGTCAGAGGATGATGATGATTCATTCCCAGCCTGCAGCCAATGATGTCAGACCAGCCACAATCCCGTCAATGTGGGAATAAATGAATATGTTGTTAATGGAAACAACAAATTCAAAATAACTTTCCCAATTTTGCAAAAAACGTTTTGGTGATTTTTATTGGTGATTTTTCAGAAAATGAGTTAGGGTGCTATGTCAGCGTTAGCGTGCTATGTCAGCGTTAGCGTGCTATGTCAGCGTTAGCGTGCTATGTCAGCGTTAGCGGGCTATGTCAGAGTTAATGCGCTATGTCAGAACTTATTGCTTAATAAGTTCTGTCATAGTGAACACTCCCAGTCACTGGTGTGTCTGTGCCTTACTAAAGGCACGAAACGTGGAAACATTTTAGAGAGGGTAGGGGAGGACTGTCAGCCTGGAGTGGCTGGCGAGAGGCACTCCAGGCTGGGATAGGAGTGGTGGAACGCTCCCATCCACCGGTGGGTTTGATGTCCCAGCTGAATTGCCAGATGAAACTCCTGTGCAAATCACTTCACAACAGACTCTTGAAAACTACCAACAGTACGTCGCAGGAGTTGTCAACAGATCTCAAGTGAAGGAAAGTAGGTGTGTGAATACACACACCTACACAGACACGTGTGATCTACCAGTGCTCACTGGCCCTTAGTGACTGATGACAGGGCGTCAGGGATTTTAGTAACTTTTTTTTCTTTTCTTTTTTTTTTTGCATGTTAGCACTCATCTGCATTTCACCATATATATGTGCCCTTGTGTACACACAAACCCATAAAGTTTAATATTAGTAGTTAGTAGTTTAGCACTGTGTATTTAAACTGTTTATTTCTTTTGAAGACTCTTTGTAGTTTAACTATTGGTGCAGAGCTAATGAAGACAATTCAGTATGTTAAAAGACAAGTTTGCTTCCACTTTTTCCTAAATTGAAGTCTGACAATATCCAAGTTTTTGTCTGATAGACTTTAACAGGAATGAATCTACGTAATAATAATATTACTCAAGTAAAAGAGAAAGGTACAGTGCCGTAAAACTACTCTTATAAGTACTTTTTTCCAAAAACGTTACTCAAGTGAATGTAACAAGTACTACCCACTTTTGAACGTAGACAACAACATTACTAGCCTACAGGCTACTAGTTAACAAGGTTAAGGTGCTGTGTTGGTATTAGCTAGCTAGTCATCTTTTAGCTAACATTACCTGTATCCAACAGCGTTACTCAACTCAGTCGGTTGCTGAGTTTTGCTGGTTTGCTGCCATAAATCTAACACACCTGTGCATCGCTGCACAGCAGCAGCAGGTCTCCTTCGCTGCCACACAGGCGTAAACCCAGCACGAGCGTTGCAGCGCTCATGTTGTGTTTAAAGTGGAAAAACGGTTGGATTAAACAGTCGTAACGGCTAAAAAAAAGTGACAGAAGGCAAAGATACTGGAAGTCCGGAAGCCCCTACTGAATGAAATTGATATAGGAATAATAGACAGTTGGTGACTTTAAGGTGAAAACAACAAACATCTTCCAGTCCAGGGCGGGCACGGCTGATTCTGTGGGCGGGCAATGCCGCCGGGCCTGATGTGAAAATCTATAACTTTGCCCAACTGAGTGTCTCCACTGACCTGCTTCAACCACCAAGACTGTCGGGACAGATTTGTCTAACATAACCTTAAATAGGAAGGGTCAATGTTGCCACAAATATGTATGTAAAAATCTTCTCTTGAATCAGAACAATAGATTATAGTTTTTAGTTTTTTTCTATACTTAAGCAAACAGAAGGGATTTCTCTCTTTCATGTTGTAAATAGCATCAGATTTTAACTTTACAGTAGTCCTACAAATGCATATTTTTGGTTACATCCTAAACCAAGTCTTTGATTTTATTCATATAGATTGCAGCCTCATAGACACTGGCTTGAAAGCCAAGTTGTGTGTCAATATTGACCTTTTCCGGCTTTTTCTTAGCTTTTAATCCTTGACTCCAGGCCACCCAGGGCCTGGCGCAGATCAACTCATCAAACAGCTCCCCATTGCTTCACCTTTCTCTCCCTCTGCCTTCCTCTCTTTTCATGCCTTCTTTATCCCTCACATCTCAGTGACTGATGTTGGATTCCCCCTGTCTCCCTCTATACCACAGTCTGCCTCCTTCGCTCCATGTTCCTTTGATAAAAACATCTTTTTTGTTAAGTATAATCCCCAAAAAGTCTTTTTTATGTTTGTGTCTTCATCCTAGTCTTTCACTTCGTCTCACCTCTGTCGAGTTCAGGTTTTGTTTATTAGGACTATGTCCAGATATCAGGATGTATGTCAGGGTCAAGTAACAGGATAGTTCAGATGTTTAGATCACAGTTATTCCTAGTCAAGTTTACATGCTCTTACCCTAGGCATGAAGATACAATTGCTTTAGGGCTAATAAAGACAAGTTGGAATTGTTCTTTTTCAAGGATGAAATGATTATACATTGAAGAGAAGTTGTTGTAATTGTCACATGGATAATAAAATTAAAAGTGTAATATGCATGCAATTTAAATACAAAAAAAGCTACAAAAAAAGAAGAAAAGAAATTAGAAATTGAAATCTCTAATCCACACAGGATTAAATATAGGAAATGGTTAAAATCCCACAGTAAGGTATAGAGGAGCCATCTTCAGGCTTCTAGCATATTTCAGACTGGATATCCAAACATTTTTCTGAATGTGAGAGCCTTTTTGTTGTTGTTAAGCATGGTTCATATGCACCTCTGGAAAAAATTAAGAACCCACGGCACTGGAACCCCATTGAAAACCTCCTGGTTTTCCACCAACTATTGCTTTCTGAACTCTTCCTGAGTTAAAACATTGGTATTGTCGTTTCTAGATTAACATGAATTTGTTTTCTTTGCATTATTGGAGGTCTGAAAGCGCTGCGTCTTTTTCCTTGTTTTGACCATTTTTCATTTTCTGCAGAATAAATACAGACTTTTCGTTTGGAATCACGGAGACATGTTGTCAGTAGTTCATAGAATAAAAGAACAATGTTCACTTTTCTCAAACATAGACCTATAAGAAGTAAAATCAGAGAAGCTGATCATTTTAAGTGCTCTCTGTATTTTTGACAAGCATGCTGTCAGTGCTGTACATGTTTGACATAGAGAATAATATGTTTGCTCCATCTAATGAATTGATAAAGTGAAAAGATTTTCACATAAAGATGACTATGAGTGTCTAAGACGTGACTGAGGTTAATTAGATGGGATAACCCCGTCTGACTTTCAAAGAACTTGCTTAATGTAATTTTAAATAGAACCTGCAGGCAAAGAGAGAAAGAAATGCTTCTGAAAGTCCAATGTTTGAAAGACACTTGTTGATTTGACTTAAAAATTGATTTTAAGTTGAAGGATTTAGAAACTGTCCTCTATCACTATTTCATCATCTTTGTGCAACGGACCAGTAAGAGTGGCAGTGAAAGACCCTGGGTGTGATGCTACATTGACATACTTAACAACTGTTACTATGAAGTTTGGACACCTCATTCTGACTCCTTCAAAAATGCTTCTTCTGATTGTTGCCAATTAGACGAAGCTTTGTCTCATCTGAGTCCTCAGCAGTTTTCTCCGAACAACGTTTGACACGTCCTTGTTGGCGACTGCAAATTTCAGTCGACCCTCAACGTGTCACATTTCTGAGAAGGGCCTTATTTCTTTCATTGGCCATGTTGATGCCAAACTGATGTCTACGATAACAGCGAGACGCCTCTGTTGTTCCTGGATTGTTTCTGATCATTCTAACCAGTTTTACCTCCACAGTTTGAGTCAGAGGGTCAAAGCTTGGACACTATTGGTTGTTCCATCTGGACAATGATCCCCAAAACACATAGAACTGGTTTTGGAACGGGTAAACCAGGCCGGCATTAATCTTCTGGTATTCCTCCGACCTCAATGCTAAATTTATGGATTATGCCTAAAAGTCATGTCCTTGCCATGGAACTAATTTAAATGAATTCTACCATTTCTGACAAGAAGTGTGGGGAAATATTCAGCTAGAATCAGGCCAGGACCTCGCTCAGGGCAGCAAAATGCGTGTGGCTTCTCTGCAACTTGCTGAAGGATATTTAACTTAATTTATTTGGGGTGGTATGTATGTATATTTCAACTGGTATGAATAATTTTCATGTGTGGATTGCAGAAAATATATTCTGGTTTTGAATAAAAGAGACACTAACAATGTTTGCTATAAAAATTACTAAAGTTTGTCTTTTTTGATCCAAACCTGTCATAAAAGCCAGGCTTTGGTGTAAGTGATTGTACATTTCCCACTTGCATTGTGTACTGTATACTGGCAAGCTGCTTCTTCATATTTATATTTAGAATAATATTAAACACTCATTGATTTCAGAAACTCCATTTACTATATAAAGCACATTTTATAGAAAACACATATTATGAACACATTATGTTTTCAAGACTTCTTTTTCTGTTAATTATGACGCTTTTCCATTTACAGCAATGGAAAAAAACATTTAAAATAGGAATATTACATCAGACCAACACAATAAACAGGTTTAATATCTGCTTAGTGGTTATTTACACAGGTCCTTTTAATATGAGAAGTAAGCCTAATTAGAGCCTCATCAGATATTCAAATTTATTGAATATGGTTGTAAATTGTTTTGCTCATTTATTGTCTTTTTTTTCCATTCACTGTCGCTAAAACATTTTCAGTATAAAAAAAGTATGGATGCATATTAAGAACCTAGAGCTTCACAAATTGATGAAGAAGCAATTAAAATCTAACACTGAGCATGAGTGACAGATGGGAAAAAATGATTACGTCAATTAATATATAATAAAATCAAATTTTAAAATGAGGAGTAAATCAACAGGATTCAAGTTTTTTTGAATCCAAAGAAACTTGGACTCAAAGTAAATATTTTTACAGTTCAGCTTTTATTCTGAAGAAACAGCCTTGTTGTTTTTTTGTTTTTTTGCAGAGATAAAGACGCTAATTACAGTGCTTAATTGCACCCTCTAAAACATAATCACATGGTCATGATATGTTTAATCTCCTGTTATTTATATTTCTTAAACTTCAAAGTGAACTTGCATGTTAATGATTAACCATAAAGGGGGCTTTGGTGGCCAAAGGTCAAAAGTGCCATTGCCTCACAAAATACATTTTCCGAAATACTCAAGATTTAATTTCACAGTTATTAGAGAATATTAAAAAGATGAATTGATGACAGGTTTATGCTAAAACCATAAAGGTCAGCGCCACTATAAAACCGTAATGTTTTGTTAAAAGATTTTTCTGATTCCTTTCTCAAGGTCAGAGCTTTGTGACAGTGGAGGAGATCGTTTCTAAAAGACACATTTATAACTTTTTTAATAACTTTATCTGTAACTCAAGCTCTATTTATTTATTTTCTGGCCAATTTGAATTTCTTGGTGAGAAATTCATTACATTTCTAGTCCATCTATCTACTTATCTACCTATCTGTACACGCACACACACAGACACACACAGACACACACACAGACACACAGACAGACACACAGACAGACAGACAGACAGACAGACAGATAGATAAACCTGTTGTACTTTGAACAACAATACACTACAGAATCTGTGAAATCCAGCAATTTTTTTTCCAAGGAAAACTTCATCAAATGTTTTTAAACCAAACCTGACTGATTGATGTAGCCACACGGCAGAAAAAGCAATTGTTCTACATTTCTGATTATCATCTTTTGACTCCAGCCAATTATGTCTGCTTGAGTTAATTTCACTGTAGATCATGTTCTTGGGCTTCTCTATAGCTAAAACACTTTGTGATGAACTCCCAGGCTTTTGTCTTCCTCAAAAAATGATTCCACCCAATTAGCAGTTTGCAATCACCCAGATAAGTTTGATGCTGATTGGTTTGTCATGAACTTAATGTGCGTGTGTGTTTGTGATGAGGATTGGAAATCTTACACTGATTAAAGCACATCTACTTTGTGCGTTTTGTAATAAAGTTGTTTCCTTTCTCAAGGGATACACCCTAAACCCCTTCGGAGATGGACAAAGCTTTTAATGCAGCTACTGCCGTCACACACATGTGCATATGCTGACGCCAATTGCTCTTTACCAACTGTTCTTTCCACCACGCTCTGGCAAAGTAACCATCTATCGCAGATGTAGCAAGCCACCCGTATCTGCTGAAGCATCACTGACACACACACACACACACTAAGTGGCAATGATGTGCGCTTGTGTGGGTGTTCGTGTTTGCCTGCACCGTTTCTCCGTCCGTCTTTGCATGTTCTCATCTCCTCCCCGCATCAATCACTGTCCACCTTCTAATGGCGGTGAAAGAACAGACTCATTAAGGCGCCTCATTCTGCCATCAACAGAGCCAAATGAAGCAACAGCTAGAGGGGATGAGAGGAAACTTGGTAACGAAACAGAAAAGATTAACTCGTAGAATGAGAGACGTGTGCCAGTGTGGGGAAATGACAGCTGAGCACCAGCAGAGTTCGACTTGTTGACGGAGAAGAATAGGTGGAGACATAAAGAGCTGCTCTGACAGAAGGAGGGATGAAGGATTCCTGGAAGGCAATGAAGAGCACGGCTTAAGCGCGGATGATGGTTTCAGCTGCATAGACACCCGAATGGAGGAACTGACCAGATTGCCTTGTGTTTTCTGTGTTTTGCATTCCCAAAGGAAGGCAATCCGTCTTTCTGGCCCCAAACTCCAAAGATCCACATGTACCCATCGCCGCCACCCCTTCACTCCTACCCCGTTGTTCTTTTTTTCTTTTTTTGTCTTTTCCTCATGCTTACTGACACTTGTCCAGGACTGATTTTAGTCTCTTGTTTTTCATGCAGTTCATTTTTTTTCAAACAACAGTCCCTCGAAAACACGGCGACTGACTGATGACTGGGTAGAAACCCAAAAATGCACCATATTTAAATGCTACCAGGTTGTTCTGATAGCAACACTCTTCAGATGTTCTGCATCTGCTGCATTTTGCTGTTTCCTTGTGGAACCCAAACGCTGGGTAGAAACCCTCAGCATCCATATGTAAAAACCATGACTGGACAATAATCCAAAACACAGGACATAACCTGACATAGTTCACTAGATAAAAAAACAAGTTTCTTTCAGCGTCCCTCCATCTACCTCAATTCTTCAGAAAACCTGTGGAGTGAACTGAAGAGTTTAGAGCAGAAATCTGAACCCAGGAACAACAAAAACTGATCAAAGATGCCTCTCATCACTCTTCAAGCCTAATAAATTATAGAAGATAATTATTTCCTATCATTTTTTTCCCCATTAGATAAATACACTCAAAAAATTATAACACAGATTTTAATGCTACTTATATATTTCAATCCTAAATATATTTTAAGGCTTTTTAAGGTGGGAGGGGACAATAAATTAGATTGATAGTGCATGTGTGTGAGTAGAAGGTCAACAAACACAGATCCTGAAGACAACGGAAGCACTTTAGTGCAGGATTAAGCGCTGTTAAAGCCCCGGTGTTGGGGGACCGCTGAACTCTGTGCTCTTCTTTGTGGCCACTGCAGCTCCTGTGCGTCTTGTGTGTGGATGTGTGCACATTGGATGTGTCCTGGCATGGCAGTGGGGATGTGCAGCAATGTCTGGTGGTTGCAGATTAGCACAGAGAGTGAAAACAATGGCCAACCTCTGAGACAAGAGAGGCAAAACGGTAGGGAAGAAAAAGAGCGGAGAGAAACTGGGAAAGGATGAAGGTGAGAGAGGAGAGATATTGGGAAGTGGCTTGATGAATAGAGGACTGTTAAACAGGAGTGAAATGAAGAAGCTTCTTGGTAAAAAGATTGGAAAACATTTAATGAAATTTGCAAATGGGGGAACAGACAAATTCAAAGAGGAAAGCCATTTATGAGGGAAAAAACAAGAAGAGCTTTGGACAGAAGTTTGGGGACCAGATTGTGTATTAGAAAGGGAAGGATGGACAGATGAAAGCGTAAAAAGACTGCAGATTTAGGATCAGTTATCTGTGAGGAAGCAGTTATGCTGCTTGGGGCTTCCCTCCTTCTCCTTTTTCAGCCGCGTTCCAACGGGCGCCGCCTGTTAATTCCTCAGGATCCAACACACGCACACCGCTCTCCTGCGTGCGTGAGCGCGCAGATGTCTGCTTGAACATTCATAAATTTGCAGTACGAAGCCGT
Organism: Alfaro cultratus; assembly: GCA_903066825.1. Lineage (NCBI taxonomy): Eukaryota > Metazoa > Chordata > Actinopteri > Cyprinodontiformes > Poeciliidae > Alfaro > Alfaro cultratus. The sequence goes on along the minus strand of CAEFZX010011931.1, from coordinate 26,721 downwards.
GCGTGCGCGATACATGTGTCTTTGTTGTCGGAAAATGAGACACACGCCAACACACACGCAGACTTGGTTGCCACCATTCATCATGGTTGTCCCCAGAGTTCCCTGTTCTGGTCCATGTATGGCCAGCAGGTGACACTTTGAAGGCAAACTTGGCTGGCGCTGAGCTGTTGGCGGCGGACCAAGGTTTCCCTGTGTCAAACACACACACTCACTTCAAAACTCTGCAATCGCACAACTCGACAGCACACAAGCACACACTTAACTGCTCTGTACAGACCAGTGCATGCATCAGATTTCTGTCTCACTGACAGGACTGCTGGCTTTACAGCCACGTTAGGGAAAGCCACCAGCCTGCATCAATCCACGCAACACAAAACATAAGCAAACACTTACAGCCACTGGCGTACAGGGTGTGGGGGAATAAGCGAGAAGAGGGAAATGCTTTTCTAGCTAAAAATGCTAAATATCATGTGTTTTTATCTAGTTTTTTGTGCAAATATCTTAGTAAACTTGAAATAGGACAAAACTAACTTACAAATAACTTCTCAGAAATAAAGATTGACTTATTTTAAGTCAATCATTTTCTCAACAATGATGATAAATACTAGTTCCACTAACAGGATTAAGCAAAATAATGGCCTTAGTAATTTATTTTTTTCAAAAGTAATTGTTTTTTTTTGTTTTGTTTTTTTGGGGGGTTTTTTTGCCTAAAACAGCTTTTGGAAAGATAAAGGTGTTGATTTTTTTTTCTTTTTTGCCAAAATCTTTTTTCTTAAAAAATGACGTATTTTAGGAAAGTGACAATATAATTAATATAATAAGTGAAATAAACTGCCAGTGGAGCTAGCAGTTTTTCGTCAATTTTAAGGAATTATTGGCCTGAAGCAAACTCCTTTTTCTTGCTAAAAATTTAGCTGTAAATTTGTTTTGTCTTATTTCAAGATATTTGCGCTACAAACTAGACTAAAAATACTTGTTGAGATTTTATAAATCTACCATCAGAGGTTACAGCAATCGTAGACATGAATATCATAGTAATTGTGGGCTTTTTGTGATTCTTTTGCTCCCTTTTCTATTCAGGGTGGAATGATTACCTTATATATCAGTGATTTATAAAAACGAGAATTGTGTAGACCTGTTCAAATGTATTTTTGTTTCCTCAAACCCCTTGGATTCAAAAGTTATACATATGAGTACAGACACATACAGATACAACTATTTTTGAATAAATGTCTCTGCAAGGTGCAGAACACCACATGCTTTTTGCAGTTCTGTGGGTGTTTCTTGCTTGACTCTTGGCTTGTCCATGTGGGCAGAAGGTGGTGACGGTTCTTCTTGAAGGTGCTGAATCTGAAACATGAACTCGTTCAGTTCTTGATATAAAGGTCTAGAAGAGCAGTGACACTGGATGCAGTATATTCTAGTTTATAAAACGCCTGAGCCATGATGATCCTGAGCTGGTTCTGAACACGCTGACTGATTGCTTTTCATCAGAGGTGAACGTTCGAAAAGATGTTTGAAACTTGCACACAAAGCCAGTTGGTCCATCAAGACAAAGATCCAAAACACCCATGGAATGGATAAAGCTGACCATGATTGAGCCTCTGGAACTGGTTTTAACTCAATCTGTTAATAATTCAGACTGCGCTGAAAAAACTCATTTTTAAATAAGCAAAGTAGTAATCAAATATATCGCCAGACGCTTACTTGCTGGTAGCAATAAAGGTGTGAGGTAATTCTGCAACTTGCTATGAGACATTGGACCAAATATTAGTTAGCCTGTAAGTTTAACTCTTTGTTTTTATACAAAATCTGCATTGAATTCAAACTGATAGTTTTCATTTAATTTATCAGTGATGGCAAGTTAAGATTTATTGCAATATGTGGCATCTAGTTCTATGCTCATTTTTTTGGTTTCTCTAGCATGCCGTTTTTTACCCAGTCAAAAATCAGATGAACTGTGTAGCGTGTTTCTGATTTAACGCCCACATCTCTCCGGTTTGTGCGAGCAGTTTAATCCTCAAGTACTTCTGGTGAAAACCAATAAGCAATGGTGTAGATAAAAACACAGCTGGGAAGACTGCTTTAATTGGCTCTGAGACTAATGGAAAAAAAGGAATGAAATTCCTGTAAAAGCAGCAGCTTTTAAGTCTAAACACTTCAGCTCCTTGAATCTGTGTTTCTTGTTAAACTTCCACATTTCTGCACTCTATGGGTTTTGAAAGTAATTCAGCGCCAAATCTGGATCATCTGGCACTTAAATAAGACATGCAAGGATTACTGTTTCGTAGTTGACTTTTTTTTTTTTACATATATAATTTTAATGCTGTAAAGCCTGAGAGGGTCTGCACAGCAGAACCCTCCACCCCCTGTGCACGAGCATTGCAGAAATTAGATTTTGCCAAATAAATTTCAGCTTTACGGTAGAGACTGGAGAACCAAAGTCAAGTTAGATGAAGTTAAATGCAACGTACATAAACATCATTTCCATTTCCATCACTTTTTACCATTTTTAAATATACATAAAAAATGAAACTGTTCCTGTAATAAGTTCAATTTTCATTTTAGCCTTCTGTATATATGAAATCTGTTTTTCTTTAAGCTTGGCATACGGATGGATTACCGCCGCTGTGGTCCAAGTTAACCCTTAACGAAAACTGGCTCTAAGATCAGCTCAGACAGCATAGAATTGGATAAATTAATGTTCAAATTCACCACCTAAAAAACTGAACTCAATCCGCAGTCCTGGTCTTGAACCAATGTGCTCATTGCCTTCCAATCCGCCCGATTTTCATCTCCCATCACTGCACTTTCTGGGCTTTCTCCCATTGAACTTGATTTCTAAAATTCCTACTAGGCCAATCAGTGAACAGAAGGAGAAGTTGAGATTGATGACGTTGCTTTTCTGTGATGTTTTAGAACGGTAGTCTGCCTGTTGTTTTAGCGATGGCAGCAGAGGAAGTGAACAAAGCCGTACAGTCCGTGTTTTCCACGCTTCCCAAAATCGAACTAACATCAACAACCGTCTTGTTCAGATCAGCACTTCTCTGTTAACAGTGTGGGATGGTTGTTTGCAGGTAATTTCCAGTAAGCTTCACAGCATCAAAGTGGCTTATTACATACGATGCTGCCAAACGTTATCGGCTGGGTAAAATTTAAAACTTCAACAGAGACAGAGACTCCAGCTAGTAATGGTTTCTCCACAGCCGAGGGTCCAGAACCTCTCTGCGAAGCGAAGCTTAGAACAAGGGTCTGTTTTATTACCAGACTAGGATCCGAACTCGTTGTACTTCATTCATCATCTTTTATGGAACAAAGTTATAGCCAAAATAGGTAGACATCATGCACTGTTTAGCATGTTGATTGTCATTTTGCAACATTTACAGCACGACGTTCGTCAGCGTATTTAATTCTGTGTAATTTTCTCCTTCTATTATTGCATAAACCCATAAACTATATTCCAATTGTCTGTTTCGCAATAATGCCATTTTCCCATTATTCTGTTTGCTTGACAGAAAGCAAAATAATGTTAGGAATTTGACTGAAAGGGACACTTACAAAAAGTCTATAATGCTGTATAAGCTTCATAGTGAGAAAGACAACATCATAGCTGTGTTTCACGTGACTTGAAAGACACAAGTGTCTATAATAGTCTGAACTCACGTACCCTCACATATCTGTCACCGCCCTCAAATGACAAGTTAAGATCGAATTTGTCACACAAAGAGCGTCGCTTATGAACACTTGTGAATTTGAACATGCTGTTGCATCACAGTTATCACTGAACTTACGGTCACGTGCAAGCAGAGAGTCACAGGTGACGGACGTTTATGATGTGAGCCATGAAACCATGTAAAAGAAATCCTGCAGAATCTGTGAGTTGGAAATGTTTTTTTCTCTTTGCCACTGTTCTGTTCTGTCTGCGGTTTTTGTTTCTGTGAGGCTCCTGCTGGACTCTTCAGATAGCCTGCTTGATGGAGTGACTGTGAACAGCTGGAAGGTGTGATAGAAAAGAAACGGAGGACTTAAGCTGATTGTTTCCCTGAAGCGAAAATGAACTGACTTCAGTTGTTGATGGGAGTTCAAAAAGACAGAGGACCATCTTCTCAATATTTATTTGTAATTGTTGTTTGTTCTGTTCTCCATTCAGACCAGTTGATTGTTATGAGAAATGAAAGATTACCTCTGATTAACCAAAGAAAAAAACTGTACGGCTGAGCTCTTGCCCATATATACTTTTTATTTTAAACATATTACCCATATTTTCTTGAACTATTAGTAGCATTAGAGAAAACTGCTTCAAATTGTTGATTGTCATAGCTGACGTAAAGCCACTTTATTGATTGATGAGGGCCTCTCCCAGCAGACTCCCTCTTCTTCAAGTCTAGATCTTGCATCAAAACAGTCCAAGTGAGATCTGAACGTCCAAACTGCTGTTTTAGACTGATTTAAAGTCAGCAATGAAGCTCATGTTTATATTAAGATTTTTTTTAAAAAGTGACTTTTAGAAAAAGTACATTTTGGAAAAGTGGCAAAAGCGGCTCCCATTTTTTCTTCAGTAAATAGTTTTCTAGTTTTGCTTTAAGCAACAAACACAAAAATAATACCTTTTATTTTTCAAAGTTGACGGTCTCCTTGTTTATTTCCAAAATATGTAATCTGTTTCTGGAAGGGACACATTCGAGACGTTTGATTGCATGCAAAGGAGCCCATCGACCTGACGTGGAGAACCATTTAACTATTCTTAACTCAGAGTTATTACAGTCATTGTGCCTGAAGTATTTTCACATTAGGTGCAGGCTGAGCCACAAACAGGCTGATAAATTGTAAGCTCTCTTGAAAATGTAAGACTGCATAAAAAGAAACTCTGCACACTGAACCGACTAAATAACTGAACACATCTTACAAGAGCGCAATATCTCCTTTGTATTCCAGAGGTGTTAGATGTCCTTCTGAGCTTGCACATATAAATCTGTATAGAGAAGCTATCGACAAAAGGTGGCTGCAGATGTGAGTACTCTGTGGAGAGAGCGAGAGAGAGAGATCATGTGTAATCTCAAAGGCGAGAACGAATTCTTTTGGGACGAGATCAAAGCGTAGCTCTCCTCTTGCCCTCCTGCTCGTCCTCTCTAAGTTCCTTGTCATTCCCTTTCAGTCTTTCTTTGTTTTGTCTGTTTTCCTGCACCCAATGCTTTAATCTCTCTCTCTCTGCATCGCCTCGTCTTTTCTTTTTTTTCCTCCTCCCGCCCTGACTCTCCGTCTCTACGTCCTCGCTTTACTTTAATGGGACCTCTGGGCAACCTGTATGTTTTTCCCTCTTCCTCGGCCGCATGTGAGGGACGGAGTACCTTCAGTGGCCCGGCCATCTCCCAATAACCTATAAATCACTGGGCCTCGGCGCGGCGGAGAGATGACCGACCAGGGCAGGACTATTAGCACAGCTGAGGCAGTCATCATCATCCCTCTCTCTGTCTCTCAGCACCGCACTGACATCCCTCTTTTCTTGTCCTAATTCTCTGTTGCACATCAGTGGCAATTCTAGTTTTAGAAGATTAAACCGGCAACTCGGCCTTGTGTGCCGAGCATATGAAGCAGCACATTCGGAGTGCTGATACATTATTTAGAAGCGTCAGCCATTAAGACCGATTTATTAGTCGGCCTTAAAGTTTAATTGGCAGATTAGTCACTTTTCTTTGTTCATACAGTATGTTTTAGTTTGAATTTGATGTTGTGCATCTGTCAGCTGTGATTTTTCTTTCTTTGACTTTGATGAAAGATTTTTAAAAAGTATGTTATGTAATAAAAAAAATAACACATGTTCTCTGTTTCCAGCTGACTCAGTTAGTTAATTTAAGTCTGCCTGTGATCCAACTCTTTCTACACTGTAAATTATGCAGTGGTAGTCAAGGGAGGGAGCCAGCTTTTTTCTCTTGGTGTTATGGTTAGAAATAAATCAAACCCATGGCAACACATTACAGTTCAAAAAATATGTATACCCATGGTTGGGGATAGGCTTTCTTTGGAAATGCACAGATGATGGTGCTGTTGTCTCGCAACAAAAAGGTCAGGTTTAAATTTTGCATTGAGAAGGTAATATTTATCATATTATAATCAGCACCATCGCGGCTTAAGTCTATGTGATCCAAATGATGTCCACCTCACCAAAAAGCATCTTTTCCATTATCACAATGTTGCCACCGCAAGCGACGGATGAGAAGACATCTAAGGGTGTTTTCACACCTGGCAGTCTGGTAGACTCGGTTTGATTGGGGACCAAAATTGCAAATTTTGTTCCATTTTCAGCTTCGCTTTCACACTGCACTGCTTCAAACGAACCAAACTAATGGAAAAACCTGTTCACCTCCTTGCCTGCGGTGGCGCTGCACCAAAAACTCCAGAAGGAAACTACATGAAAACCACCAAAGAAGACATGAGCACAACTTCCAAAACAAAAACGAAGTAGTATCATTGTGTTGTCATTGGTAAAAGACTACAAGCCATTTTTCTCTTTACCGGTAGACTCTCACATTTGTTTTTCTTCTGTCAACCCAGAATGCGCTGCGCTGTAGTTCACATCCTGCTGGTTCCTCCGTTCCGCTTGGCATTCACATATGCATTCGAACTATGCCAGTTCACCTCAAACAAACAGAGGCCGAGGTTTTTAGGTGGACCAGAGTTTGCTTTTTTGTTCCCCATCAGAGTTCGATTGCATGTTCGAACCAAACTTTGTAGACAAACAGATTAGAGTTTGATTAAAGCGTAAAAACAAGGCTGGTGTGATTCACCCTAAAGGTGAAGAAAAAGGTGCTATGGATACAAATGAATCGGAGTTGGGAAATGTTGTTTTTACTCTTTCAATCATTTTGTGTTTGTATTTTTTTTTAACATTACTTTCCCCAGAAGGACAGGTTGAGATTGAGGGTAATGAGGTAAGGCCAGCCCAGCAGATCATTATTTTCTGCTTTATGAATAAATAAATACCAGATGTTTTCTGTGTAATTTAAACCATCCAAGCTCTGATTCATCTGCAAAGGAGAAGGGAAATTGGATCCCACAAATTTTTAAGCACTTTTATGTGCCTTAACCACATTGTTATGACTTAATGTTTGTTGGCATTTTTATGCCCAGCCTACTAAAGTGCAGAAAAACAAATTGCAACTCAAAGTCAATTAAGCGTATAAAAAAAGATTTCTCTTCTATGTGTTGTGTGTGGCACACAGCCAAAATCACAGAACTGCCTTAAAAGTCCTTTGTTTTCCGTCAAATCTCAAAGGAAATTTACGACAAAAGATCAATTCCACTACAAAATGTCAACCAAAACTATATTTTATTACAATAAAATAAGCTGTCAGTATGACCAATGCGCTTGTGAAAAGAGTATAATTCTGTGAAATATTTTTACAAGCAATATTGTTAATGCAATACAACAGTGTGTCAGTGTAATAGTGGAAATTACTCCAGTAATTTGTAACTTACATTTTAGTCTGCACAACAAGTTTTGAAAATTCAGGGTATCTGCCTCAGCTCGTTTCTTCATCGTCTCTCCTTTAGCTTTGAAACTGCATCCGATGCGTTCCCTATTAGCCTCATGGATGAGTACAGAGTGGCAATTTTTCCAACCGCGGGATGAACAAGATTTTCTTTATGTTCACGTATTTCACAACCACACAAAACCACAGGGGGCTTTAAGATGTCCCTCCCAGGTGGAATTTAGTCTTTTAATCCAATTTTAATTATTCTCTCCCATCACTCAGATTTTCTTCTCTCTCTCTTTTTTTCATATTTTGTCCACAAAGTCTCTGGCTTTGTTAGAAAAAAAATATCTACAGAAACTCAATAAGTGGAGCAATCCTGATTACCCCCTCTTACCTTCGTGTCAGAAAGGAGATTGTCAGTGGAGGAGTTTTAATGGAGTCAAACAGAAAAAGCCACTGATGTAGACTTTGAATTAGGTATTGTACTTAAACAATATAAAAACTCGCCGGCAAATTTACAACGCTGTGCTGAATCGGTGCTAAGGTGAGCTTTCCCTGTTTCACTAATTCAAAAACTAAACAAGAAAAAGATAGATCTGACGTTGCAAATCAAATAACATCTCGCCATAATCATAAAACTACATTAGACCGTCTTGTGTTGCATTTAAGATCAGATTGTTTCATCGAGTTTATTTGATTGCATTTCTATGAATTTTATCTATTCTGCATTTCTGTAAAACAGGAAAAGAACTCCACTAGTTTTTCTTGCAAAGTTCCTGAAGATGACATTTGTTGTAAATTGGCACTGTATGCTGAATTTATTTATACTGTATTATTGTTGACACAGTTTGTCCACATTTAAATAAGGTTGGATGAATTTAAGGGGAGAGTTCACCATGTCTCTTTGGGTAGCTTACTGCCAGAACCAGTAGCATCACATTTTGAAAAGACCAATGCTGTTTGTATCAATGGATGGATGAATGGATTCATGGATTCATGGAATTGGTAAAAGTCATTGACTGGCCATTACAGCAATACTAATATCAGGTGTCAAAATTGGTGCATCCCTAGCTTTAAAGAAGAAAAGCAAACTGAAACCAAATCCTGGAAGACTAGGAACTGGATAAAACGAAATTTTGGGACTTAAGGATGCTTCTATTGTTTTAATATATTTTAGTATATGTCACTCATTGCTTTAAATGGTTTGCGGAAACCTGTCTTACTGTGAAGAGGCCGAGATGCATTGCTTCAGTCGGCTCCCAGATAAATTACACTCTGTCACGTTGATGCATGGCCTTCATTTACCAGTTTCCTGGATGTGTTATGTAGTTACTTATTCGTATTCAGTGTTCCTAAATGCCTTGCCATATGATGTCTGTTTTATTAAGCAACAATGCAAATGTAGAGTTCTCCCCGCTGAATTAATCCTCGTGGAGGACAGGGAACTGTAATGACAGACTCTTATTGAGCCATAATACCTTACATCCTTTTATTCATTTCCTATTCAGACAATTTCCACTTCATTAAAAAGAGAAAATCATTAAAGCAGCAATACAGTGTAAGATCATTTCAATCAGTGCAACTAAAACCAGATATTGTGTCTGTTGTTCAGCTCGTGTTATTAATCTCCTGCTTTTCTTTGTAGTCCTCCACGAATCACATGCGTTGATATAATAATGAGATTTTATATAATATAGTAATATTACAGATGTTGGTGATTGAGCAATATTTAAAGATGGCATATAAAGATTTTTTTTCTTTTGGATTTTCGAAGAAGCGCAAGTTATGTATTGTCAGAGTCTTATTTGTTCAAAAACTGGGTATCATTTTCATTTAACTTGGCAGCTACATGGACTAATTTGTGTTGCTTTGTAACTCGAAATCCTAATAAAATGCAATAAATTACACAGTACTAGAAAATCTTTTGATGCCGACAATATTGCTAAATACCTTAATGACTATATCACTTGTGATAAATGCCTGTTTTTTCCTTTCTTCTCATATCATCTGTGCTTCAATTTGAAAAGTTGAAGACTTGTCATTAGTTTATTTTAAAATTAAACAGCTGCTGCGACTCACCACTAAGTACAGTGTCTTCAACTCCTCAAGCAGATGCTCCGCTCATGATCCTGAGGCCAACGCCCTTATTCACCCTCATGCACTGGATGTGTCAGTAACATGCAAATTAATATTCATTTAAATATGTAAATATCCCATGAAATCGCAGCGTCCACTCTGAGACGGTAGCAAGTCCATCTGTTAGCACAAAGTGCATTCTGAGCTCACAGGCACCCATACATTGTCTTGTTTTTCTGCCTTTCTATCTCCTTTTTTTTTTTTTTTACCTTTTTGTCCCTACAGTTATAAATGCACAGCGATATTAAAGTTCTTACGTCAAGTCATACAAATTTCATGGGAACAAGAAAAGAGATTACTGATATTGTTTAATTTCCCTGGGGTCCAATGTCTTAGAATAGCCCCGAAGCATATGGCTGCCTGCCCCTGCTTTTATGTGGACCAGCTTGCAGTTGCTTCTGTTTATACGTGTTAAAAGTGTATCTTCCAAAATTTACTGGCCTGTTTATTGTGGTTATCTCTTGTCTGTTTATGTGAAGATTACTCCTTTAAATTCCAGCGTTTGAGGCCATTTCTGGCCGTTTTACTTTGTGCGTTAAACCCTCCAGCCCTCACTTTTTAGCCACCTGTGTCCTCTTATGTAGCCCGAGCCCCAGGGGACTCAGATGATTGATATCTCAGGCAGTTCTCTGGCCACCTCTTTGGGCCTTTCACCACAGAAGTCCCTTCCCTTTGGCGCAAGCGTGACTGATTTGTCAGACTGTGACTTCCAACATCTTTTATGCTCCCTGCAAAGCGTGACTTTTTGTTAACTTTCATATAAAAAAAAATTTAAATGGATGGTAAATGCCTGCATACCCTTTTTTGCTTCTGTTTACCCTTTCCTATGTTTTCCTCTATTCCTTTCTATTTTTTAAATCCAGGTGCAGCTAAAACATGTATTTTTTATTCAATTATTTTTTGACTTTTGGGACTCAAATCACAATTGACTTTTGGATCACGTACGAAGGTCAGCTTTATCTGCCAGCAAACAAAGGCTTATTTGTAAGCTGTGGTGGCAGACGGGGGCGAACACATGAAGGACCTGCGCTCGACCCCGACAGGAACCTGTTTCGCTTCTTTTACTATGCTGGAGTTTTCACTGACAACACCTCCACTGATAATAATCCATTTTATGTCAAAATAAGCAAACAACATTGTGTCCAAACCTGAAAAAGATCATATTCAGAGTGGGCAATGATTGAATTAATTATTGAATGCGGCTGATCCACATGGACTTGTTTAATGGTATTTCGGATAAGATTTTTTTATTACAAACGTATGCTTATTAAATCAAAATGTTAGATCCAACACAAGGTGGTGTTCTTTAATAAATTAGCTATGTTTTTGATTTTATTGAAATATTATAGTAGCAGATTTGAGCATGCCAATAACTTCAACTTTTTCACTTGTTGTTTTTGTTACTGGGAATGAACCAAAGATATTTTCTAGACTAATAGAAAACATTCAACCAAAAATGAGGAAATTGTGCAACCTTTTCTTTATACAGGTAAACATGACAATTTTTCAGACTTACAGTATTTCAAACTGTACATGTTGTTTTATTAATATATTGTTTGGCATTTTAAAAACTAAAAATATATGTATTTTTGCATTCTTATTGGAAAAATATGGCCTCTGAGAGATTTTCATGTGTTGACATTTTTTCCAGACTGCAAAAAGTTTGGATACCGCTGAATTAGACTGCTTCTAAAGGGTTCATCTAAGAATATTTGACACTAAATTAAGAGTCATATGCACTTAAATACCAGCCTACCCACAGTGATACACGCCATAGAAACTGGACATGTACATTAGTTAGTAGCTAGTTTTGGTGTCTAGAAATGTAATTTGTTGGAGATTTGGGGATTCAAAAGAAGGTGGTTGTCAAGACGAAGCATTTGAACAAATTTAGAAATGAATTAAAGACAGAATGCTTTTGCCTGTTCTGTGGGTTCAAGGAACTAAATTAACCATGAGATGAAACACTGAGAGTTGGTACTTATTGTCCTCCTTGCTGAGAAACGACACACAGATTCTTGGTAGGTGAGGACTGAAGATGCTCTAAGACATATTTAAGCAGTACACTGGTGGCGTGTTTGAAGAAAGAATGAATTCTCTTTACTTTACACTTCAAGACAACCTGCAGGACAGAGATGCAAGCAGAGACAGGCCTGCTCATTATACAAGCTGCTGTGCCTTCCCCCTTTTCTCCTCTTTATTTTGTTCTGTAATCTGCTACTACATGCTGACATAAGTTTTCACAGTTTTTTACAGCCATTCTGCCACCTGCCTTTGCTTCAGCACAGAATACTTTGCAGTAGTTAATGAGACGGTTATGGCTCAGAGCAGAGACGTACGGTGAGGCTCATAACTGGACTGGAGTCGGATATACAAATCAAAAATAGATGGTTATACTTCAAGATTAAGCTATATTGAAAATTTTTATTATGTTTTAAGCTATCTTATCCTGAATTAAAACTATCAAGATAATATTATATGTTTTGATATTTAAGTGTTTCTTTCTTTCTTTCTTTTTCTTATTCAAAGTGAAAATAGCGCATGGTTTTGCCTTGAAGTCCATGCATCTTTTTCTCCTTGAATTTCTCACTCTGTTGTAAATAAATATAGATAGATAGATAGACAGACAGACAGACAGACAGACAGACAGACAGACAGACAGACAGACAGACAGACAGACAGACAGACAGACAGACAGATAGATAGATAGATAGATGTCTGCCTGAGTAGACGTAGAGGAGAGGAGTTGTCCTGCAGTGGTTGTTTTCCGATTGTATTTTTTCCACACTCTTTTCAATACACAGAAGAAGAGTGTGTTGCCCTTTGTGCCTATGGGACTCAAAACTGCCATCTATCTGTTTGGCATGGTACTTTCCACCTTACCTTTTGCATTTTCATCTCTCATTTATGGCAGATGAGAAAATATTCCATCAGAATATTCTATGCATTTCTGATAATATTGCATTTCCCTTATTTTATATCATAATTTTCTCTCTTTTTTAAATAGCACAGCATTAACATACTAAATTACCAACACACACTGACTAGGCACTACTCCATTATTGGTTTAGTCTCTACTACATAGCTCTGGGCTAAACTTAAATACGTCTCTATATGTGTGCCTCCGCTCACATGACATATTGCTCAAGCTCAAATTTAACCAGCAGCTGTCTGCTGTATGTCACCCCGTTCTGTCCACACAGCGTGTAGCAGATCCACTGATCGCCAGGTCAGGCGGCCGCACACATGGCAACGCGGGCGCAGACCGACTCAAGTATCCTCCAGACAGTTAGTGTTAGCTGGTGGCAGATTAAGGGAAATTAATGAGCTCTTAAAATGAACTCATCAACCAACCTGTGTGCTGCCGGCTGCAAGACGATTACATAAACCAAACACACAGGAGCGGAGAGAGACACAACCCAGTGGGCAGGCTGGATGAACACACAGAGATGGAGACCGCTCAATCACTATGGTTACACAGATGGGTCCCAGAGAGAGGCCGGCCAGCACCGAGGCTGGAGGCAAACCATACACAAAAAACTAAGACAGATAAACTCACACACACATACACACACACACACACACACACACACACACACACAGTGTGCTGTTGCATGCTTGCTTTACAAAAAGTCCATGTTGCTTTTACAGCCATTTCTGAATGAAAGTTCAGTCTTTGGCATCATAACTCGTAATGTTTCTCGTTGACAGGTTTCTGTTACATTTCTCATGTTACTTTGTTTAAAAGAGAAAAGTGTCAAGGAAAGGTATCTTGCTCCTTGAGGGGGTTAAACCACATCGCAGACTAACTCGTCCCCACCTTTGCACTCGCCTGTCTTTTTTTCTCCTTCTCCATTCTTTCTCCAATCAATCCCCAAAAGAGCATATGTTGTCATCCCTCCCACCTCAGAGGGCTCTGCAGCCTGACAACCCAGCAGCCTGTTGTCCTCCCAGCGGGCGAAACACACTGCAGGAGGAAGAGATGAGATATTTGTTGGAGTAAAACAGAGCAAGTCTGACTGAGGCTAAAATAGTCTCAAATTAGACCTGTGGGTTGAGGTACCCACATATCTGACTGTTGTTGGTGTAAAAATAAAATGGCTGCTGATTTCAAAACTATTCATGTAAAATTTTCCACAGTTTGTCCTCTTTCTAAGATGGATGGAGTACTAGGGGCATGTTGAGAAATAAAATACATAAAATTATGAGAGTAACTCTCAATAATGTCTTTATTCTCTTATTATGTCAGCTTTATTCTTGTAAGACTTCCTTCTTGTAATATTATGACCTAATGCTTGTATTATTTTGACTTTATTCTCTTACAACTCTATTCTCATACTAAGTGGTCACAGTATTATCACTTTGTTCTCATAATGCTATGATTACTCTTATACTATTTTACCTTTATTCTGTTACAACTTCATTCTTGTAGTACTGTGACTTTACTATCATAATATTATGACTTTATTCTCATAATTTTATAACTTTATTCTTGAAATTTTCTTTATTTATTTCTTCTTTCCTTTTTTAATATTCTGTCATCTCTTAACCACAAGTTTCTATGTGTTTTATTGTGATTTGATTCAGATATAGTTATAGACCAGAACAAAATAACTCATTGTGAAGTGGAAGAGCATTTATCAATCCAAGAGGTGTATGTTACTCTGACGGATCTGCAGAGAGCCACTACTCAGGTGGGGGAACCTGACCTGAAGACACCAAATCCAGCTCTTACAAAAGTGGCAAGAAGAAAACTTTAGTGAAAAGAAAGTCTTAAAAATTTACATTTGCAGGTTTTGTCAAGCTGTGTAGGGGAGCACATGTGGAAGATGTGGTCTGGTCACATGAGACCAGCAGCATTAAACTGTTTGGTAAATCACTATGTGTGTTGAAAGACTACCTTGCAAATCACCCAGAGCGCACCGCCCCCTCAGTGAGTCAGAGTTAATGTCCTTGATTATTATTTTTTTTACCAAATCAATGTACAGCCTAAGAAAGCATAAGGAGGTTGAGTTTAGAGTATGATTTCCAGAAAGCATAAAGCACAATAACACGGATATATGTGTGTCTATTGTTTGCACCTTTGGTAGTTGTAATTTCAAGTTTTGTATTTCATGTTTGTTTTTCTACGTTGCAGGGTTTCATGCAGCCAGTGTCTCTGTTTCCTTGCACTATGTAGCAGGGCATTGATATCACCAGCAATCACTGGAGGGCCGCTGTAGGGAAGCGGGTGTTGATGGATGTAGTCACGGCTGTCACTCGTGATCAGATCAACCAAGACAAGGTCTTAGTTTGATTTGACATGTCAGTTCCTGCCATAAAATATGCATTGTGTTAAGTGTCTAGAGAAATATTCTCAAACTGACGTGGGTGCAAGTGGTCGATTGCCAAGCAAACTGCTGGTTTCAGAAAGGTGCGAACGTTGATACAAATCACATCATCCAACAGTGGATGATAGAGAAGAGTGATAGAAGATATCTGTTTTTTTAACATTGCTTTTTTTTTTTTTTTACTTTCATGTCAAGTTCATTGAAACTGAGACCACAGGCATCCAGTATCTTTTACTAAAGACCTTCATCAACCCGTATACAACCTATTTTCCATTCTTGTTGAAAGACCAAATGACGTGATTTCATTACACAACTGCAACAATGAGAACCAATTCCTGCAGTTCGACGCCCTTCAGAGAGAAATGGATGACCCAGACATGTGCAGGATATTTAAAAGATTAAAAACTTCTCTCTCTGCAATATGCTGTTGGAGAAGAAGAAGTGTTGTCTCACGGGTATATGAGGTATTTTTCAACTGGTAGTTTTGCAAAAATGGCTAGTTTTAACTCTATTAAATTACTGTATTTGGGGTGCTGTGGTGGCACAGGGGCAAAGCATGACTCACATATGGTGGCCTTGGTCCTCGTGGCGGTGGTCGCGGGTTTGATTCCCGGCCTGACGTTTGTTTTCCCCCTCTCTCGTTGCCCTGTTTCCTGTCAAACTGCTTTCAAATAAAGGCCACTAGAGCCAACAAAATACATAATGTATCTCTAAAAATATTCATATTATGTTATTAACACCACTTACACTTTACATATATTTTCAGCTTATGAATCTCCATATCTATAATTTGTTCTTGGTTTTACCATCTTAACCACATTGCCTCTGTGACATCCCTGTTTCCCATCTTTTGTCTCTTGCTTTTGCACGAAGCGGGAGAGCAGGGGCGAGGACGGTGACAGGCACACTTTTTGCAGAACCAAACCGCTCCGTCTAGCAGCGATCAGACCTGAGGATGCGTTGAACCTGTTGTCAGCGTGTGACACCAAGACCGGCAGCGGGCTGCCAGACAAAACCAGTCAAGTGCAAAACTAATCTACAAATCCATTTTGCTCGAGAGCAGCAGAACACAGCCCGAGGTGGCATAATTGTGCTCGGAGTCACAAGGACTGCCATGGCGTTTTTCTTTTTTTTTTTTTTTTTGTTTCTCGCTGCTACGGAGGGCCAGATTTAACGGCCCATTTCTGCGGCGCTCCATTCTTCTCTAAGCTCTTTTTGATTGCGCAGACATGTTGATAATTGCATGAAAAACAAGCCCCGCGTAGGAGTGTGTGTGTGTCCGTGTATGTGTTCGCAGGATTTAAAGCCTCGCTGCATTTTATGAGCAATAAGCTGCTGTTTGTGATCCTCTGTGGATGCATAGATAATGCACATCTTAGTCAGCAGACTTGTAGGTGTTGGTAATAAATCGCTAATTGGGGTAATAAACTGAGAGCAGGTGAGAGAAAGACGGAAATAACCGAAAGGTAAAACTGTAACGCATATGGATGATGCCATCAAAATCTGACACATTCTTATTTCATTTGAATATGATTTCAGATATTGAAATTGAACACAGATAAATGTGACGAACCCAAGTCAATCCATATCATTGCTGTACTGCCTAGGCAATATTTTTATTCTCTTTGCCATTCTGACAAAGAGGTAGTTAAAATTTACGTGAGCAGGATCAGTTTAATAGTGCCATTGTAATAGAGTTCAGGGGTTTTGAAACCATCATTTCTAAAGACTTATAAAAAAAATTTAAAAAATCACCCTTTTAAAAAATTTAAGATTTTTCTTTTCTGTTACATCATTTGTGTTCTTCCTGTTTCTGTACTTCTTATTTATTGAATTCCTGTGCTGCTTTCCTGCCCTTTCCCTCCTGAACTACTTCCTCTCTGTTTTGTGCTGCAACTGTAGTGTAATTGACAAGCCCTCCTGTGAAGACTATTTTTTTTAAGGTTTTTCAAAACACACATTACAGCACAAATGAAAAAAACACACAAGCTCATACACTAGCAGTAATGCTGCACTCTCACTCTTTGTTGCTATGACAGTGCTGTCATTCCCATCTAGATCTTAGTTTAGATGAGCTGAACAAGATGGCAGAGCGTACTACATCTCTCTGGTTCTCTTTGCTGCTGGTTGAACTGACTGCGCGTGTGTGTGTGTGTGTGTGTGTGTGTGCGTGTGGGTGTGTGTGTGTGTGTGTGTGTGTGTGTGTGTGTGTGCGTGTGTGTCTCTGAACATAAATGTTTTCATTTCGTTGAATTTCAAATAAATTCTCATTCTCATATTTTCCAGCTTTACTTGCCAGAAACCAAACTGAGTTTGAAATGTTGAATACAAAACTTTGTTGATTGGAGTTTGGAGATCCTACCAAACACGGAGAGGCAGCATTGGGAATTTATGCTCCACAAATCTGTTTTGCAGTTTTTAGAAAACTGCAAAACAGCCGAAACAGAGCTCCTTTAAATGAAGGCTAGAAACCTACTTGTTTAGAGTTGCCTTTAGTTCTTATGTATGGATCACTGATCAATATATTTGATGTACATTTGCTCCATGATGGCGTTTGATAAAATGCAGTGCTTAATGTTTGTTTCATAATTTGTTACTATATTGTGTTTTTGTGATGTAAAGCACTTTGAACTGTCTTGTTGCTGAAATGTGCAAAGAAACTAAACTTGAAAGAGTTCTTCTCTTTTTTGTGACACTTAAATATTTCAGATTTTCAAACCAAGAGTAAAAATAAAAAGCAACCAAGTACCCATAAAAATGTGTCAAATCTTCCCTGTCAATTCCAAATAGCTTATTCTGCTATTGACTCTTTTTATGAGGTTTATTGTATTGGATGGTTGAAGAACCAACAAGACATATTGGAATCAAACAGAGCCCTCAGTAGTATGTGGGAGAGCCAAACCTAACCACAACAGACTGGCACCTCCCACTCATGTTGGTCACCAGCTTGGTCACATAATGCTTTGCGATGCCATCCCACTGTTCAGCCGGCGTTTGTGGCTTTGTCAGTCCATTCGGTTGTATTGATCACTCTGGCTCAAAAAAAAACAAAAAAAAAAAACACCCAAGCTGATCCAGCAAGTGATTAAGGAGGTTGAGATCTGGTATTATGGGCAAGAAATAAAATCTCCTCAAATTGTACATTTGATGTTATTCTCTGATAAAACCGACTCTGTGAGGGAGAGTGTAGTCATGTTGGAGGACAGAGTCTGGCCCCAAAGAGTGGAGATCTTTGGGAGCCGTCATCCCGTGCCATCACACTGCCTCTACCAAAAGCTGTTTGGTATTGACAGAGTGGATTTGCCACATTCTCGACTCTGCTGCTCAACCAGCAAAGTCATTTTCCAATGTAGCACCGATCAGTGGGAGGTAAACAGGGATGCAAACAGATTTATTACCAATGCAAAAAATTATATGTATTTAATAAATTTTTTAGATTACCTTCAGTATATAAATCCTTTACCTTGTTTAGATTATAAATTTGTATTTGTACATGGAAGAATGTTAGGACTTTGCATTTATCCAGACTTAATGTTGGCTTAAAATTAAGTCAAACTAAGTCACATCATGTACATGTTACCTTGTAGTAGAAAGTTAGTTAGCTTGTCAAGTGCAACCTTCCACCCTCTTCACATTCTTATAATATTATTTAACATTTACGTCTAAATACAAATGCAAACTATCTCTGCTTGCCCTAAAAAAACTACATTTTCTTCACTTGACGGTAAAAAACATAGCTGCAGTTTCCATGGAGCTGAGGTCAGCAGCTACCTGTCCGCTCAAAACCTTTAGAAAAGAAAAATTCGATTGTAACATTTCGTTTGTTTCTCATGGGGACACAGATGTTCCAAAAAATAAAAAATAAAAATAAAAATTGCTGTGCATTCGAATGTTCCTTCTTGCTGCTTTTCTCGTTTCTAAAAATGGGTCATTTTCTTTTCTTTTTTTTTTCGTCCCCGTTTCTTTTCAGGCTGCGCTCGATTCAGCTCGCCTGACATTACTCACCTGACTTCCAGTCCCAGGGGAGAGCGTATTTAAGACAAACAGCCAAGTCACATTAATATCTGCGCGAGCGTGCGTTTAAAAGCGATACGTCCAAACTCCGCCGTTAACGTGAGAGTTGTTCTATCAGCACCGGTGTGCTCTTCTCCGCAGCAAACTGCAGGCTTCATCCATTCCTAATTAGTGCGTGATCGATAGGTGGTCGTTGTGATGCAGTGCGTGGGGAGCCGTGTCAGAACAGGGGAACAGTGACATTTCGGCAGATGGAGATTACTTGACCTTATTGTTGTGATTAGAATTCAGCCCCCGGTCCCCAAAGAGATGACCTCACCTTGTTCACACTGTGCCGAGAAGCCGGAGGTTGTTAAAAACTCATTCTTCTCCTCCAGCCCCATCCTGCGTTACCCTCAGCCATTCGCTGGCATATTTCTTTTTCTAATGCTTTTTTATTTCCCACTCTGCTGAACTGTCGTCTCAGTATTACGTATCGCAAGATTTGTCATTTCTACCGCCGCGTTCTATTGGCTTTAGGGGTGCGTTTTCGTGGAAGTACTTTGCTGTGTGCACATAAAGCATATAAAGTGGCAAAATGCTGGAACAAAAACAAAAAAGAAAAAAGGAAGAACACAGAGCAATTTCTGCAACAACTCAGTGTGACTTTTTTAAACAACCCAATTTGACTTCTTAAAAATTACACACACTATAGAATACCGTACAGTCCCAGTTTGTTCTTATTTTATTAAACAGCACAAGGTTTTTGTCTTACAAGACGAACCGCAATCTACAAAATAGAAACAAAGCGGTGCTGGTTTCGACTCCCTTTACACTTAAAGGGCAGATATTATGTAAATTTGACTTTTTTGAGCTTCGTAATATACTTTATTCCCTCATCAAAAACATACTTGGAGTGTTGCTTTGACTCTTATATGTACCTGGATATTATGTACCTGGGCGGAAAAAATACATAGTACCACCCCTTTAATAATGTCGCACCATGACCTTAAAAATTAATTACAATGTTTATGATCTCTACAGAAATTCAAGAGTATCATAGATGTTCATTTTTCTTGAAATCTGGAGAACAGTATTTGAAAGAGCAGCATCCCGACTTGTCTTTTACCAAAGTTGCCATCTAATCCTGCCCACACGGGTTCACAGTGTTCCATGTAGTTTCTTTTAAAGCTTTTGGCACTGTGACTGTTGCAGCGAATCTTATCTCATTAAATTCTCATAAAATTAAAAAAAATAACTTGTGCAGAGATTGATACATGCTGTGAATGCAAAAGGGCTTTCAGGTGAGGTGAAGCACACACACCTCCAAACTGCATATACGAAAGGTCACTGGAAGACTGAAGGTAGCTGGACGTTTCTCTGATGCCAATTCAGATGCAACAGTTATTTGCCACGATGGCAAAGAGAAATCCTGTGATAATATTTGATAATAGATCAGAGAAGGTGAGAAAAAGAAGCTGATAGTATTTTTTGATGAATTGGACTCACAAAAAAGCAACTGAAGGCTTCAGATTTTTAGTGTCATTAGTTGAAAATGACCAGTGAAAAAGCCCACTGTTTGGATTTTTTCTTTTTTTTTGGCCAGGATTCATTCTGACTACATTTACTATGATATTTACTATGTTGTCAATGTTGTCAACATTATGTTGTGCTATTTTAAATGATTATTACTTCAATTTTACAAGTTTTAAGATGTACTGATTAGCTGTTGGTATAAACACTATGACACAAACATGGGCCGGCTGTTCTGCTCAGTTTGTCTATGTTGATGTGTGTCTGTCCCTATCAAATAATAATAAATAAATACTGATTAAACTGAACATTTTTAAACTCTGGTGGATTGTTAAAACAGGTAGGAAAGTCTGTAGTCTGTTAACGACCTGATTTAAAGTGTCATTTTAAGATGAACTTGCAAAAACATTGGACTGCTGGTGAACAGAATTGTGGTAAACTGCAAACTTACGCCTACGACTTTGTTTTGTTACCACAGAAAAATTGGCAACACAATATTGTAACAACTGCCGTCTGAATCCCTGGCAATTAAAATAACAGTAAACCAGTTTTAGCAATCCACCGGAGCTTAAAAATGATCAACATCAGCCATTTCATTTGGCCAAAATAAGCAATCTGAGACAGCCTATATTTGTCTGCAGCAATCTGCAGTTGTTGGTCGTAAAATTCTTTACAGTCCATTTCCTGTTTTAAGACGCCCTCTCACACTGATTTGTGACTGCTTTCCGAAACGCTTTATGGCTTGAGGATGGCGGCCCAAGGATTCATCATGTCAGAGCACAACCTGTGGGCGAATGGCACTATAGCGGCCCAGAGCGACACCGTTACTCCGGGTTGTGCGTGATGGGTCTCTGGCGGCAGAGTGAAGATGGA
Organism: Alfaro cultratus; assembly: GCA_903066825.1. Taxonomy (NCBI): domain Eukaryota; kingdom Metazoa; phylum Chordata; class Actinopteri; order Cyprinodontiformes; family Poeciliidae; genus Alfaro; species Alfaro cultratus. The sequence goes on along the minus strand of CAEFZX010011931.1, from coordinate 5,381 downwards.
GATGAGATGAGATGCTCTGGTTTCCCTGGAACAGAGAGCAGAGGGAGTCAGGTGGTTGATGGGAGAAACCCAAAACTGTCACACCTGTTCGATGTCAGCTTCGCTTATCGGAGTTTCTCCGGCTCAGAAAACGCCCGCCGCTCTGTCAGTGTACGAGGAGAGAAGAGATCGTTAATTACCATGCACACACAAACTGGATCCTGGAACTTGATAATAGTGTAATGGTTCCAGCAGAGAGAGAGAGAGGAGCACAGGTGTTGGGCGATGGTAGCGAAAAATGAGGATGACGCTATGAAGAGGTCGGCGCCCCCCGTGGAGCGGGCATAAGACCTCCTCTGTAGCCTCCTTCTGCTGCCAGCTAAGTGATAACATGCATGAGCGAACCTCGGGTGGAAGAAGATGGGACGATGAGGCGAGAGGGGAAAGGATTGGAGAAAGCAGGACAAAATTGACACACTTAAAGGAGCAAAGTGGCCTGAAAGCCTCCCACACACCGCCACTCCTGTGCGGCCCCCTTCTGCTCACATGGGAGGGTATGGTGGGGGGCATACTGAGAACGTTAGAGTCCATTAAAATTGCAGCATGTTTACATAAAAAGGGAAGGCTTTTGCCGGCTCTACTTCCTGCCTTACATCACCCTCCTCCCAGGTAAGGCATCACTGAAATATAACTTCAGTTTGTTCGCTGATGCTTCTTAACCGCACAATAAATACAAATCTTTAGCCTGAGTAAAAGAGGTTGAGTTTCTTCTCAGAATCACTCAGCGAGCCGCATTTTCTTAAAACTACAGCAATCAGCTCCTAAGAGCTGCACGGTAATTTCCCGGCGATGGCTTACATTGTGTTAAATGCATTACAGAGTTGCAAAGTCACCCCCCGCCCTACACCTATCAGCTGCTATTTTGGTGCACTTTGCAGTTATTTAGCCTCGGGATTATTCAAGAGACTCCATTGCAAGGTCCATTTGCTTTCTGATTCCTTTTCTTTTTTGTCAGACTGGTTTTCTCGATATCGCGCTGATGATGCCACCCACCCCTCACGCTCTTCCCCCTTCGCCTTTCGCCGGGGCGCTGCGTGCCAAATGCCCTCGTGTCTATTTACCCTCCCAGCCTCTTCTGCAGCAGCTCTGATGGCGCATCGAGCCCCAGCGATGGTGCAGAGCGCCCGGAGGAGAGAGAAAGAAAGAAAGATGAAGAGGGATGCTGAATACAAAGGAGTGGAGAGAGAGAGAGAATGGGACTGGCTGTAGATGATGAAAAAAAAGAAAGAAGAGTGTTTCTTTGAGAGCCTCTCTGATGAAGGAGGAATGTGATGACTGAAGGGGGAGCGCATGAGTGGTGTTAAAGTGGGGGAGCTTGTCCTGATAGAAGTGATGAGGCTCCCCACTGGTGCCAAAATGGATAAGATGGTGCTTTTGGTGGTGCCTCTGACATGGGCATGTACCTGTGCTGGAGTGACTGGTTCCCATTTCGGCTCCTCTGGTCCAGGTCAGATCGCTGTTTGTGAAAAGTGACTTTGAAGAGGAGAAAGTGCTTGAATCTCAAGAGTGTGATTATGCAGTTGGTGCGTTAGATGAAATAGGTTTTCCTTTTAATGAAGCAACCCTCTTTAACCAAAAAAGTCAATATATTTTTTGTGCAATACATATATATTTTTATGGTTTCAAATAACCTTCTAACCTCAACAGTGAAGCCATATTTTTAGCTCCATCCATCTTCTTATCAACTTTGTTAGCTGCCCATAAAATACCGGCATGATGCTGCCACCAGAGTTACATTTATTGGAGAAACTTCTCGGAAGGAGTATTTTTACTGCACTGTACTTTTTACCTTTACTTGAGTAATTTTCTAATGAAGTATCACTAATCTTTCATGAGTAAAATTTCTGGATACTCCACCGACTGTGAGACACAGACAAACACCTGCAGTTTTTGTGAAAGTTTCATTAGTTTTATATTGAAAGAAATTGATTTAGAAAAATGTCCCTTTTGCCTGACTTTATTATTTCGTTAAACACCAAAATTCCCACATAACTTTATATGTCTGACTATGTAAATTTTTAAATATCAAACAACTGTTGTTTTCTTTATATCAAATACTTTTTTACACATACTTGAGTAGTTTTTTTGGATGACTATTTGTTATTTGTATTAGAGTAAAAATATGTTAAAGCAATAATGCTTTAATCATTTGAGTATAATTTGTGGTTACTTTGCTCACCAGTGACCGGCACCAATAGTAAATCTTTTATTTTCAGTAGCTTCATCTCACTCTAAATAGGACTTTTAAAAAGTCAATTTTTTAGCGTACTGTTTATTTATTTAGTGTATAAGTAAGAAATAAGTGTCTACAGTCAAATTACAGGTGCCATAATTATTGGCATTACTGTCAATTCTTAAAAAATATATATATAACTGTGGCATTTTGTAATTTATGCTTTATTTATTTTTTTTATTTGTTATGTAGAGGTGCGTCTAATTATTATTCCATGACTTTCTATTTCCCTGAGCTGTAAATAGGACGTCACACAGAAGCCTATACAAAATTTGTAAGCTATAATATATATGCATTAGTCAGAAAAAGGCTGCCAGAAATAGGCTACCTTATTGAAGTCTAAGCAAAAATTAAAAATTGAGTATAATTCGAACTGTGACAGACAAAGCTGGATAAAGGCATTTTTTCCTTCCCTACATTGACATCCAAGAGGATGATAAAAGATGTAAACACTAAGTTTTCATATGCAGTTGCTTGGTGTTGAATATCAAATGATTAATTTCAAGAAAAACAATGTGACATTGTTGTAATGCAAAAATATTCAATAATCGTCAATGTAATCCTGCAATGCAATCCTGCACATTTTGCACGACAGTGGTTTGTTGTGATGACTAACAACTTATCTTACTTTTCATTTTTCAATTTGCATTTTGCAAAGGCATTTTGCAATGTGCAGCGAAGGCCGCATTATTTGGTGGGTGGCGACGGTATCTGCTCAAGTTGCAACCAATTATCCCTCACAGAATAATTGGAGGCAAGAAAACAGCTATTCACAGGAAAACATCCATTGGGGGGGAATTATTATCCATCTGATGGCCGAGAGAGGAAAGGAAGAGGAAAGATATTAAAAGAAACATTAAAGCTGTTTGTGCAGACAATTTGGGACGGGGTAATTATTATGATTTGCACACTTTGGGGAACTTTGAAAATAATTGGAGAGCTATACTCCAGTCCTCCGAGGTAAAATTATAAGACAAAAAGAAAACATCAACTTGAAGTTAGTTTTTTTTTTTTCTTAGTTACACACCCACACAGCAGGATCATGACAACATCCAATTCTGGATTGTTGAATTGTAGCAGAATTTTTAACTGTATCTAAATATCAATCTGAACAAAAATTAACTTATAGATGAATTTAAAGTGATTCGAAGCATTTGACTGCTTCGGAAAAAAAACAAACCCAACTGATTATTGCAGACAAGATGCTCATGCACTACATGGTTGTAATGAGAAGCCGACACCAAAAACGTACTTCAGGCTGGTAAATGAATATTTAATTGTATGAGTCACTGTGAAACGTGTTTATTATGTGTAATTACAGTGGTAAACAAAGATGGCTACTTACCTGCTGAGGAGCCTGATAAAAAATGAAAAGCAAAGACTGTGATTATACTAGTTATAAACAGCGATAAATTAAATAAACAACAGATCAGAATAATCTACCCATGATATTAATTTGAACAGAGATTATTACCTTTGTAATGCATCACATTAACTAAAACGCCTCGACAATGGCAATCAGTGATGAATGTTTTACTTTTGTCCTGAATCTGTGCAGTTTTACATGAAAGCAATCTTAAGCCGTAGTTGTATGCTGATATTGTAGTTGTATACTAGTGTTAATTATTAATCCAACACTGCAATCACTGCAGGCAAATCTTCAGCAAAGATAAAAATGGTCGTGAAGTATTTTTCATCTTTTGTTGCTGCAAAATGACTTATGGTCAGATCCAACATAAAATAAAAGTGTGTGTTTGTGCGTTCGCAGCTTCGCTCTGAAGCTCGTAATTAGCATCAGGTGCTGGAAATTATTGTTTACTCGAAAAAGCCATAATTACTTCAAACATAGTGCCTTGTAAAAGCATTAATGCCGGTTGAACTTTTACACATGTCATCGCTTTATAACCACAAAACTTCTGTGTTTTTACTTGACTTTTGTTTTTTGAGAGAGAGAAAGAGAGAGAGAGCTATCCTAAGTAATACATTATGCTGAATATGGATGCAGTCTTCTCATTTAAAAGTTTGTAAAACCACTTTTCATTTTAATTACAGAGGGTCTGTATCTACCTACTTTGCATATCAAGAGGCTGACATTTTGTTCCTATCAGAAGAACTCAAGGTCAGTGAGATCAGATGGAAAGTGTCTGTGAGCATCAAGACTTCTTAATTAGATGTTGACCTATGACATTCAAACACATGATCCAAACCATTGTCGCTCTGGCTGTATGTTAAGTGTAGTTTTTCTCCAGCCTGGATTCATCGTAGCTCCATTAAATCCATCCAGATTCCACGCCCATGCTGAAAAAAAGCATCGAAATTTTGATTGGTGGGTAGGATGTGTTTAGGGTGTTAACATGTAGAGAAAAAAAATCAATACGTTTTATTCTTATCTAATCAGAGCACTGTTTTTTCTTATGTTTCCTGCTGTTAACCAGTATTGTCACTCTCATGGAAGGCAGGTTTGTGGAGTGAGCAACCAATAGTTGTGTTGCCAGCAGTTTCTCCCACCTGAGCAGTGAAGCTCTAGTGCTCCTCCAGAGTTGGCGTCAGCCAATTGGGCTCCTGTACCTGCCTACCTAAAAAGCACAAAGCAAGTCTCATCCAAGTCTCCATGTTTGCTGAAGATAATGCGCCTGCTGACAACAAATGAAATGTGGTGTAGCTACATTTGAGAGCATCATCACTGTAGGGACTGTGGTGGCAGCATCATGAAGGGGTAAAGGCCATTTATAGATGATATAAAGTGACCAGTGACGGGCGGTGAGGCGCAAAGCTGGTGAGGCACTGACTTAATCAAAATCAGATTTACAAATATAGACCCCCTGCAATTCTTCTAAGTCCATAGCCGTACTGCTGACGTAGAATGACTCCGTTAACTCAATCAAACTTCTGAGATGTAGATATTATTAATTTCGTGCTGTGCTCCACAGCAAAGGGAAGAACCGTTAAAGTACAACTCAAAACTACTTCTTTCTCTCTGCATTGGCCAGGCTACCGCAGACACGTTGCCATAGCAACTGACAACAACGGCACTAAAAAAACACTGAAATATTTCCCACACAAAGAGCAGAACATTCAGTCTGTTGCAGTAGTATGGTTTTAGGCTTAA
>CAEFZX010011930.1:0-35026 GCA_903066825.1 Alfaro cultratus | reverse complement strand
TACCATTACAGCAGACCAGTTCTACCATTACGGTAAACCAGTTCTACCATTACGGTAAACCAGTTCTACCATTACGGTAAACCAGTTCTACCATTACAGCAGACCAGTTGCAGTTGGTCTTCAGGAAGCCGTTTGCTCGGCTCTTCCTGATTGGCTCATTTCTGCTCGTCAGGTCTGGCTCTGGACCGCTACACTCACTTCACCTCCCCGATCCGCCGCTACGCCGACATGGTGGTGCACCGCCTGCTGACCGCCGCGCTGCAGCAGGAGCTGGGGGCCGAGCCTGGCAAACCGCCGGCCGGCAACAAAGACATGGAGGAGCTGGCAGAGCACATCAACAGCAGGAACCGGGTGAGCAGCTTGTTGGGTCTGGGCGGTTCTGTGCTTCCTGAATGTTGTCTGAGTTGTTGTGACGTCGGCAGGCGGCCCAGCGAGCCCAGAACCTTTCCACCGGACTCTTCCAGTGCCTCTTCTTCAAAGAGCGCGACCCGGAGACGGACCCGCGCTGCGTGGCCGACGCCTTCATCTACTCCATCAGGGACAACGGCGTGCTGGTCTTCATTCCAGAGTAAGGAACGGGACGTCTTCCTCTATTGGTCTGCTGTTCCAGTGGCAGAACATTTCCTCAGCATGATTCTGCCACCGCCATGCTGGACACTTAGTTCAATGTTCTTGGGTTTTAAGCCTCAGGACCTTTTTTTCCTGGTAGCATCACTTCTGTCAAGTTGGGTCCCACTAAATGAAATGGACTAAATTTTACAGATTTCACTTCACGTTTTCATTGGGGATTCATTTTCAGTTCCAAACTAAATATTTCACTTGCTAGCTAAATATGTAGTAATGAAGTTAAATATATATTTTGAAGGTAATTATATAGGTTGCTAGCTAAAAAATTACTTTCAACCTAACTATTTAGCTAGCAACCTAATTATTTATTTGGCCAGCTACATTTAGTGTTAAACTGAACATTTAGTTTAAGCTCAATGTATAGCTCGCAAGTTAAATATTTAGTGAGGCTAAGTGTTTAGCTAGAAAGCTTAACAGCTTGAAACTAAATTTAGCTGCCTTACAAGGTATTTACTTAGGAGCTAAATATTTAATTTGAGCCAAAATATTAAGCTTGCTAGCTAAAGATTTAGTTTCAAGCTAGCTAAATATTTAGTATCAAACTAAACTAACTTTGTATGTAGTTAGCATTCAAAATATGTTTCTTTAGGGTTTTATTGGCTCTAATGGCCTTTATTTGAGAGTTGATTGACAGGAAAGTGGGTAATGAGAGAAGGGGAAGACATGCGGCGAAGGTCGCAAGGCAGGGAATCGAACCTGCGACAGCTGCGTCGAGGACGAAGGCCTCCATATGTGGGTTGTGCTGTAATTTTCTATCAAAATATTTATTTTAGTCAATTATTTAGCTTCAAGCTAACTAGTTAGCTTGCTAACTAAACACTTTGAAACTGTGATATTTATGAATGAGTAAAACGGTGAAAACTTGACTTTAAAAAATCTTGTTTTACTGACACCAGGTTCTAAATAAGTCATATTAAAGTCATATTATTGATGCTACTTTTAGACTGTGACTTTAAAATGCTTCCCATAGCGGAGCTGTGACTCCAGGTGTGCTGCTCTTTTTACAGGTACGGAGTGAAGGGTCCGGTCTACCTGAGGAACAAGGAGGGCCTGGTGGTGACGGCCGGCCCGGACGGTACCTGTGAGTGGCAGAGCGGCTCCGTTCGCCGCTACTCGGACCACATCACCACCACGTCTGGCTGTGGCAGCGCCACCTTCAGGCTGTTTGACCACATCACGGTGAGCCAACAGAAACACCTTCATCTGGGCAAAGAGGCGCTACGCCGACCCCACAGCAGGGGGTCGTTCCAGGTTTTGACCCGTTGTTAAATTGCAACACTAAACAGAGTTAAAGCTCTGATGATCCTCGCGCCAAAACCCTTTAATAAAAAACAAAAGTTTTTTTCAAGTTGGCCTGTTTCCATTAAGCAAATTCACTTTTCAAATGTCAGGTTTTACAAATATATGGACAATGGAAACGCAGATCCTGTTGATTATCCCCAGTAGCAGTCAGTCTTGCAGCAACTCTAAAGACGCCTCTGACTTAACATGCTAACAGCTCAATATCTGATCTTCCACAGTAACATCCTGGATGACAACATCTGCTGCTTATCTGCCTCATTTGCTTTTGTTGCTCCTCTTTAAATCTATCTGGTTGTTTGGTTAGAAAACCAGCAGAGATGTTAGAGTAGGGGATAAGATCAGTTACGCCATAATAAATCTAATACTCTGGCTGGGTTCAGTTTGTGGGTTTGAAGTTTATCCAGTTTGTTTGGCAGTAGAGCCAAGCATTTATCGTATTTATCATGTTGAATTTCTTATAAGAATTTTAATTAATTATTGTCACAATAAATTCCAATTAATGTTTAAGAAAACACAAAACCGTTCTTGCTGTCAGGATTGATAGTTTTATTATTTCCTCCAGTTTGTTCAATAAATGTGAAACCACGGTTACCGTCTGCAGGTCAGAGGTGAAGCTCACGCTGCTTAGTGCGTCTGCTGTCCTGAACAAACGTTTCACACATGGGAACATTTTTCAAGAGCAGATTTGTGTTTGTAGGGAAGTAATTGCTGTGACACAGTTACCTAAACAAGATGTAATAGTTATCATTTCCACAAAATATCGCCAGCGATTTCCTATTGCTCATTATAATGGGAACATGTTATATTCCAGACGGTCAGAACTCTCTCCGTCCCGTCTCCAGGTCCGGATCTCCGTCCTCTCCACTAACTGTCACGCCGACACGCTGACCCTGCAGGTCATCAGCAACCAGCCGCACCTCGGCCCGGCGCCGCAGCGGCCCGGCTCGCCCCGCCGCAGCCAGCTGGTGCAGGAGGTGGTGCGGCTAGCCGGGGAGGCGCAGGAGAAGGCGGCGCACCGACCCGAACTCTCCAAGGAGGAGCGGGAGTTCCGGCAGAGCAGAACTCCCAATCTGTACTCCCTGCTGGAGGAGATCCGGGAGCTGGCGCTGATGGACCCAGACGCTGCCGCGCGGGCCGGCACCGTGACGGCGTAGAGGACGAGCCGCCACAGAGCAACTCGTGAGGTTCTGACCCAACGGTCCAGAACCGACAGAAACCAGCAAATGAGATGTGGGAAATGTTTTTAGCTCGTTTTAGTAGAAATGTTCTGGTTCTGGAGGGAAAACGATTCACCATCAGAACATGAACTCTGACCCAGTTTCATTAAAATCAACTGTTTATTATTATGGGACATTTTTATATTAAAATAACTTGAACACAGAACCGGCCCGTTTTGGTTGTTTCCTAGTAAAACAGAACCTGTTACGGTCCACTCCTCTGCCATGGACCAGAACCGGACCTGAACAGAAACATCCAGGTTTAAACTAAAATGGCAGAACTTTTCTGGCTCCAGCTCAGGAACCAGGAAGGTTCTGCAGATTGGTTCTGGTAGAAGGTTCCGTTGCAGAGATCCAGTTTTTTGACACACCTCAGGGTTGGGAGCTTGGACTCCTTTCTTTCTCATCCTCAGCAGGAAGTTCTGCTGGAGGGTCGGGTTCAGAAACCTCAGTTGGAGTAGTCTTTGTGCTGCCGGACGGATCCGGGTCCAGATGTTCTCCTGGCTTCTGGTTCTGCTCAGTAGACCCGTTGAGATCTGCTGTGAGGTCACTTCCAGTTGAGGGCGCGGTGTCAGCCTGGGGCTCTGAAGGATCTGAGGAAACAGAAAAACTTCCTGAAGTATTTTTCGGTGGATGGCCGGGTTCTGAGCGCCCTTTAGTGGTTCTGGGCGGAACTGTCTCACCTGTCTGCTGCTGCCGGGCCAGTCGCCTCTCCAGCGCTCGCTGCCGGTTCTGCTCCATCCGCGAGCGCTGCTCCTCGGTCAAGGAGGGAGGAACCGGAGCCGGGGTGGAGTGGACCGGACCTGGAGGATCGGTAAAGGAGGCCTGGCTGATGAACGGATCGGGATCCTGGAATCCAGCCGGCGGCTCCTCGTCTCCTGGAAACGAGAGAAATCACCTCAGATTCAAAGTGCTGCCATTAGACATGTGAGGAATGAAACAGTTCAGTCTTACAATGTTTTACTGACGCTGCTTTTGCTCAAACAAAACTTTAAAATACAGTTAAAAATGTTTGTGAACAGCCGTTGCTTTATCATTATATTACAGATTTCTAAATGCAGATGAATTTATTGGCTGCAAAGTATCATGAGCTGCTGGCATATTTTGGCAAAATTAAATCAGTTTCTGAATTTAAACATATATTTTTAATCAGCCATTGGTGTTTCCAACAATAAAATTTGGAATAACTTAGATGTTATGTGGTTTAATATATCTTATATAGACGACATTATTTTGCCTAAATATATTTTATTGCACACTATCTCATAATTAAGATTATTTACTGAATTTATCAGCAAAGTTTCAGGCTATCAGCCCATGAACTACATGTAGTTAAAACTCCAACCACTAGAGGGCATCAAAGGACTTCATGATCTGCTTATCATGAGAGGCAGATGCATCAACCAACATTTGTAATGTTTATACATCTCCAGTGAAGGAGGTAGAAGCTAATTAGCTTCACTAGCCCATCAGGGGTTAAAGGTCAAAATGATTTAAAATTGACTGATTTTCATATATAAAACAAGCATTCTAAGAAAAGTTTGGGCACTTTTTAAGTCTTGCCCAGTGAACATTAGTTACTGTGACGCCCCTGAAGGTCCAGTCCGACTCATTCAGCATCTTCAGCAGCAAGAATCAGATTCTGGTCCAGTCCGTCTCACCTGGTTTGTCCATGAAGTCTTCGTCTGTTAGGGGCATGTCTAGTCGGATCCGTTTGAGGCAGGTCTGCGGCAGAGAGGAGGAACCCATTAGAACCCGTCCTGCACAGAGGAACTCTCCCTTCCTGCCTCAGCCCACCTGAACCTCCTTCTTGCTGCCGAGTTTCTCCACCCTGTCGATGAAATCTTCAAACTGCAGTTTGGGGAAGAGCCGGTGGGCCCAGTTCTCCATCTTCTGCATGAGCAGCCGCAGGTCCTCCGCCTGGCCGAAGAGCCGGGTCCAGACGTCCAGCAGAAGCAAAGAGGATTCAATTAAACGATCAGAAGAAGAACAAAGTCCTTTATAGATGAGACATTTTAGACCCAACAGAAACAGCTGGATATGAAGTATTTTAAAGGGGTCGTGTTATGTATTTTATAATAGTTACGTTTTATAGAATAATCAGGTAACTGTTACCTTCAACTGTTCTAAAAATTTTACTGTTATTTAGCGCCTTGAAATTGGGTCTCTGTCTCTTTAAAAGCTCCTGCTCTTTCTGAAGCTCCGCCTCCAGGAAGTCATCCCAACATGGCTCCTCTATTAACCCTTTAACGTTTTACCAGCGTTGCTCTGAGCAGCAGCTGCTATAACAAGCTCAGCAGTTCCACCAGCTGTTTGCTAATTGCTGCTGGCTAGTGTGAAGGAGCTAGGCCTCAAAGGCGGGGCTAGGTCCACCCAGGCGTTTTGCAACTGAATGGTTGCCATGGAGATTAAAGGATTTCTTAAACATGAAAGAATCAAAGCAACATGATGAAGGAAAAACATTACAACATGATAGAAAGATCAAAAAAGTCTGTTTTCCATGATACTGGCCCTTTAAGATGTTAATTTTTTTAACTAAATGGTGACTAATCAAACCTCGTTTCTCACCTCGTGACCTTTGCCCTTAAAGCGAGCGTCAGCAAACAAGGTCCGCAGAGCTGGCAATCCTCTGTCTGAAATGAGCCTGAGAGGAAACGACATCATCATGAGGGTCTGGATTAACCACCAGAGGAAAGCGACCTGTTATGATGGGAAACCTCTGGGAGTCCAGCTTCGGCTGCGGCCTCTTCACTCCTTTCCTCTTGGCAGCCGGAACGTCAGCCAGCTTGGACACCTCGCCTTCCTCAGCTGCAGCACAACGACAGGTGGCCGTCACCAGATCGTCACGTTTATCTCCGCTGATGTTTAAAAACGAACTCTCACCTTCTCCAAACGGGTCGCCCTGCGAATGAGCTGCTCCAGGGGACAGAGGGGGAGGAAGAGGAGGGAAAGCTTCATCCTCCAAGTTGGACAAGTCGCTCATCCCGTCGTCCTGTTGGCCATTCATGGCGGCTGAATCCTGAGAGAAAACAAGCATCTGCCATCAGCTTTAAGATTTAAACTGCTAAACACTACAGTCGAATATTTAGGGTTTTTAATCAGGTTTTTATGTTCAATCACAGTATTAGGAACCATCTGCAATAAATATAACACAAACAAACTGAGTCAATAATATATCTGATCTGTTGGATGGATGAGATGCTAGAAATACAGTGATGAGAAAGTGATGAAATACGAGGAAAACATGAATATGGAATCACGATATTCAGTAACTAGTTTTCTGTATGTTGTGCAGCTCTAGTTTCTGTTTCATGTATATAATTTACATATTACATATACTTTTAATTAATGTTTTACATATTTAAATGTGTCTATTGATTTATCTGTTTGATCTTTTTTTATTTTATATTACTTATTTGTGCTTCATTTATTAATTTCAAATATTATATAACCTCCACAAAAATAGTTTGTTACACTTACTGTACTATTTTTTCTTATATGTTTTATTTAATAATTTTCTTACATTTCATTTATTTTATATTTCTTTTTTATATGCTTAATTTATTTATTATTATTTCTTTGGAATCTTTGCATTTTTCTTTACCATATATTTCATTGTTATTTAATGATTTGATTCAATATATTTTATTTATTTATCTTTATTATTTTATTTTGTGGTCTAATTTTATGTTCTTTATTTATTTTAGTATTTTTTAATTTATTGTGCTGTATTTGTTGCTGCCTCTTTGCCAGGACTCAAATAACTCCTGGTTTCAACCAGAGTATCTGCTAAAACAGTTTTTTCACTGTAATTCCCTTCCTGTACTGTAGAGGGCGGTAATACACCGTTGGAGAGTCTCCAGAAGAAGTAACAATGAAGGCGGTAAACACTAGAAAAAAACAACAAAAACAAAAGACTAACATGTTAACCGGACACAGAACCGATATTTAGGTTAGTTCCGATAACTCGCCTCAATACAGAAGACATAAAGGTGTAAAAGTCTACTTTGTTTGGCTGCTGAACCGAACATGACAGTAATTCAGACACAAACTGCGGATAAATGAGCTGAAATAAAGACCAGGCGGCCAGAGAAGACCTGAAACTAATAAGACCTTCAGTCTTGACGCGGAGAAGAGCCTTTGGAGGATTAAACTCTGTGAAATTAAATTTTAATGTACCTTTTGATGAGCTGCAGCGCCAGAGAATCAGAGGACCCGCCACTGATGCTCCTTCTTCTTCTGCAGTTCACATGAGAAACCTGCAGCACTGCTGCCACCCGCTGGATTCATCACGTTTTACATGCCGGGACAGAAAATGAATCCCAGCATGAATGAATGCGATTACCAGGTTCTCCAACTAACTAAAAAATAACACCAGGTTTACGAAGAGTTCATCCTGTCACAGTTCATTATTCTTGTCCTATAGGCTGCTGAATCCGTCCTGTATTTTTGTCCACATCAGATTGGTTTTAATTATTCTGGAACCTGCTGATAAATTTTAGGTCATTTTTATTATAGGTATGTCAATTTTAAAACCTGTAGGGGAATAATTTTTTCCATGAGTGAATCTGTTTCATATTTATTTTTCACAAAGTGAAAAATAAGTGGTTATTATTCTTATTTTTTAAGTGTAATAACTCCACTGCAGAGGAGAGCATGAACCTGGTAAATGAGCTGTTTGATGAAAAATAAATAAAATATTACATTTATATACTACACAAACCCTCTAAATATTCCTCAGATTTAATATGCACATTTAAACCACTTTATTGTTATATCAAATTTAAAAATACAACTGGTAATAAAAGCTTAAATATGATGAAACTCATAACAGTAAAAACAAAGTTCAGCCTGGTTGTTTGTTCCAGTCAGAAACAGTTTGAACAGTTCAGTCCAGTCTTAGTTGAACAGTAAACCAGGCTCACAAATAATTTATTGATTAGTAATCATATTCTGCTTGTTCTGACTGTTTATTGATGACCCGAATGGAACGGAACGGCACGGCGGTCAACAGGAAGACGCCACTCTGATTGGTTCCTGCTGAGCTCTGCTTCCATGGAAACAGACGAGGCGACCCGGGCGTTCCTCAGAGGCGTCGGCGCAGCAGAAACATGAAGAAGATGGCGCTGAGGAGGATGCAGAGCGTGCAGACGGTGGGAACAACGATCTCTGTGACCATCTCCATGTGGCCGATCAGTGGATCTGCAACCAGCAAAAGAGTTAAAAGAGTCAAAACACTGAACTTCACAAAACAGACACAAATTTACAAAGTACAACGCTAACATTTTAACTTGAGTAAAAGTGCTTGTTTTTAAAAATACCTAAAGCATTGAAAGTTAAAGTACTTTTTCTGTAATGCAATGATGTAGAATGTTATCATGTGTCTCCACTGTATATATATTTTCTTTAATTCATGAATGTTGTTCTGCCATTTTCATGAAAAATGCTGCAGATAATGTTTTATTGTTTACTCTCTGTGACACAGTTTACACTTAGACTTCTGATTTTGTGGATCTGCACACTTAAATGCCACTAAACAAAATAAGAAAAAGGATGATTGAAAGTTTTAAAGTTTTTATTTAACACAAAGCAAAATCAATATGTCATTTTAACTGTAGTCTGTCTAAATAGGGGGCAGTAGACAAAGGAATAGCAGGTGCTGATCCTTTCCACTGACATCTCAACTCCATTTCGTCGTCACAGCTGAATAAATATTATATATTCAACCTTGTAATGGAGTCAATATTTCAGTTTCCTGAAACTAGAGTCCATTTTTAACTGGTTAACTCTGATAAGTCATTGATTTGAAATCAATGAAAGCAAGAAAATGCAATGTGATGTAAATGTAAGGTATAATTTTTACATTATAGAAACATAATGGAGTAAAAGCCAAAAGTACCAACGAATAAATGTACTTAAAGTGACCTATTCTGCTTCCTTGAACAGGTTAGGATGTATCTATGGGCTACAAAGAATGTTCATTACTCTTTTTGCACAAATTCATTCTCAGATAATGAGCTTTTAGTCTGATCAGTTTAATTGTCTCTGTCACTTTAAATCCACTAATCTTCTGTTGGCCACGCCCCCCAACTCAACATTTACACTCCCAGTGAAAAAGGCTTCAAACAGATGCACAATTACTCAACCGTGCATATTTGAAAAGCAGAAGTGGAGCCTCCTGCACAATCAATCAGAATGCAGTAAGTGGTTTCTGGATGGTGAGTTAACAACAAAACACTTGTCTTTTCCAGCAGCCATTGTACAGCACATACAGAGAAAATCAGCTGACCAAACAACCGGAGCAATTTTTCAGTTGCTAGGTAACGGGGCGGTGCCTGCTGATTTGTGACGTTACATTCTGGAGGTTTTGAAACGGCTCAAACACCAAGAAAGATAAACTTCTTGCCAAAGAAAAGCCTGGGTGTTTTTTAAGAGATTGGATTGTATTTAGAAGCAGCAGAAACTCAAATGGAAATACAACAGGTTCCCTTTAATTGAAGAGGACTTACTTTACCTAATTACACTTTCAATGTACATAATTACATTAACAGTGTAATTAAGGACATTAAGGAAGAACTTGTACTTCGCTACTTTAATACATCCCACCAATCACAACCTTCAGAACCTCCCAAGCAGGAAGCTCCTGATCCATCTGGGCCTTTCATGCCACTGACCTGCAGCCAGCAGCTGGTTGCTGGAGGAACACGTCTCCACAGCTTTCCTCTTCCAGCTCTCCACCTGCAGACACCAAGCAGAGAACCAGAGTCAGCGGCTGCTTCTGGAGCCGGCTGCGCCGCTGGGCCTCACCTCTCTCTGGTTGGGGAAGCCGTTGGAGCTGATGATGCGTTTGTAGAACTGGACCGAAGCTTTTGGGAAGCGAGGTTTGTTCTTGTTCCTGAAGTCCACGAAGTAGAGTCCGAAGCGCTCAGAGAAACCTTCGTCCCACTCGAAGCCGTCCAGCAGAGACCAGGCGGTGTAACCCTTCACGTTGACGCCGTCTCTAACGGCTGAGGGTCCAAACAGAGACAGACGTTGAGGCGGCCCAGTCAGCTTCCTGTTCCACACAGAGGAGAAACCGTCACCTTTCAGCAGCTCGTTGATGTATTCCCTGAAGTACTGCATCCTCCAGTCATCACACAGGTCGGTGCACAGCATCTTCTCCGAGACGCCGTTCTCCGTCACGTAGATCATCGGGTTTCCGTACTGGGTCTGTCGGTGAGATCACACGGAAAATTCAGGGTTAGATCTACCCATCCAGAACCACAGAACCTCCTGATCCGGTTCTTCTTTCCTCCAATTACAAACAAACAAACCGAGGCCTGACAGATGCATCATCCCGCAGATTCAAATGTTCCTTTAAGAAGCTTTTTGAGGTCAAATCCTATTTTTTGTTCATAAAACTGTTTTTGGATTTAGATTTTTAAAAACATACAAAATCTACTTTATGATGGTGATAACTGAAGAAACAAGGTCAAACAGTAATGACCAGCTCATATTTACAATATGCTGGTTAGAAGAAACAAATGATTTTGTTGCTTTACCTTCACAAAGTTCAACAACCTCCGGAACCCCCAGGGAACTGAGTAGAGCCACTCAGAACCAGGGTCGGGCCACTTTGGGTCCACCAGCTCCGCCAGGTCCCGATCTGCAAAGTAACTGTCCCCAAACCCGGACGGGTAGTTCTTCTGGGTGACGTAGCGGGTGGTGTAATGTCCGAGGCCCAGGAAGTCGACGGTTCCGCGGACGTAGCTCTTCTCCTGAGGCGAGAAGACGGGCAGCCGCGACGCGCCGAGGCCCTGCTGGCCGCTCTTCCTGCCTGGACATCCAGAGGTCAGTTTATTTTAAATCATTTTGACCTTTAACCCATAGTGAATGACTGAATTAGCTTCATAAGCAACCATTGTTCAGAAATATATATTTTAACTCAATTTTACTGATGCTGTTTGACCAAAAACGGCATCAGCAAAATAACAGTAAGAGTGAAAAGTTTGCTTCATTCCTTAAATGCTCAGCGATGCTAATTAGCATCATAGCTGATTTATATTACTGGTGGTGCAGTGCTTAAGTTTGGAATATCTAATTTATAGGCCACAATAAGCAATAATCAATTAATTGCACAATAAATTAAAACTAATTCAATCATTTTCATTTGCATAATTTATCGTTTTTCTCTTTCTACCAAAAACTGGTTTTCAGTCTGGTTCTTTGGTCTCAACTAAACCTTTTCTTGAAGAAAAAATTTAAGTTTATTAATATTTGAGAATGTGTTATTGCATTATTATATCATTACCATAATATTACTTGAATATTATGGTAATATCAAAACATTATCGCAATAATTTATCGTCCAGTAAAATGTGTTTTTGTGGCAGGCCTGCTAATTTATTTAACATCTGATTAAAAGCAAAAACGTCTTTATCCAACTGGATGTGAATTCAGGAGTTATGGTGTTAATGTCTGTTAATGTTTAGTCGGCCATTTTCTGAGGAATGTTTAAGAAAAACCTGTTAGCTGAAAACTGGATCAGGACATGATTGTATCTGCTGGAGGAAACGGAGCAGAGCGTGAAGGTACCGATGTATTCCTTCATGACCGCCGGGTAGTCTCCATGGAAGAGCGGCGTGGCGAACCAGCCCAGGTAGAAGTGAATGTAGCGCTCTGCTGCTTCGACGTCCCGCTGGTTGGACAGGTCCACCGGTTCGCCCCAGTCAGCGGTCAGGGAGATCCCGATCAGACCTGAGCCGAGCTGAAAACCAGTTAACTACTGACCAGAACCCCAGAGCCAAACCATCGGGTCGGTTCACTCCGTCACCTTTCTGCTTGCTTCTCCACTTTATGTCGTAGGTGTGCCAGACTTTAGCGTGGGCCTGGAAACAGACGAGAGTCAACAGGAAGTACCTACAGTTACTACTTAAAAAAATAAAGCAAAGATGCATTTATTATTCTGTTAATATTTTAACTAGTTTTTATACCTGGGACATTTCTAAATATGTTTGATTATGAAACATTTAAATCAAATTATTTCTGTTGATCACAAAGCTCCACTTTCTGCAACTAATTTAATGCCTAAAGGTTGAACACTGAGTCTGAAATCCTCATGTGAGGAGACAACTTCACAGTTCAGTATAAAGAGATTTTTTCCAAATCCAAGTCAAATTTCAAGTCACTGGAGGCCAAATCAAACTCACCTCTAAGGGAACAAGTCCAAGTTGAGTCTGAATATTGCTTTAGTGAATTAAGAGCAACTCAGTTTGGAGTCTAAACTCTAAACTGATGACAGGTAAACAATCAAACCCTGGCAGAACAGATCAGCAGCTTCAGTTTGAAACTCGAAGATTTTCTTTAGTTGCTGTCATGTTGGATCAGAACCAGATCCTGATGTAACGGCTGAACCTCCCTGTTGAACCCACGGCGTTGCGTTCAGGGTCATAATGGCCGAGTCGGCTTTTGGAGCGATCCGGACCCAGACTGACCTTGATGATGTGGTGAGCCGCTTTGTAAGCTCCGCTGCCCCTCGTCCTCAGTCCGGGGGCGTGCTCCCCTGTTTCGTATCCTTCCACAGAAATGGACTGGAAAGAAGCAGACCCCTCAGTGAGATCCCAGTCCAGACGTTCCCACAGTCAGTGAACGCACCATCCACTCACCCAGGGGTTGTTGAAGGTGATCCAGTGCTTCACTCTGTTCCCAAAACGTTCAAAACACAAGTTGGCGAATTCGTTGAAGTAGCCGACCATGCTGGCGTTCTGCCAGCCGCCATATTTCTCCTGCAGCACCTGCGGGAACGCCGACATCCTGGTTATGGCTCCGCCTCGCCGACGCGTCGGACAGGCGGAAAGAACTCACCTGAGGTAGATCCCAGTGGTACAGAGTGACCACAGGTGTGATCTTACTGTCCAGGAGCAAATCGATCAGGTCGCTGTAATACCTGAGTCCTTTCTCGTTAACGTGCTCACCTGCAGGAAGTTACATCATCATCAGCCACTTATACAGGAATACAGGGATTTTCATTCACTGACCGAACAAAGCAATTTCATGTCAGAAAACAAACAAACGGATCCAAAAACAAGAAAAACGTAAAAGTATTTAAAATAAAACCAACATATTTCTGGAATATTCTCCAATCTGCAGACAGAGTGATGACAGGTGAAGGTGTCCTGTCTCGCCACTGCATGATCCCCAAACTGTTCAGAGTGACAAACACACCTTCCCACAGCAGGAATCAAACTGAGAGGCCCGTAGCAAAATACATCAAAGACCTACAGATCTACCTGCAGCCAGAGGTGGAGCTACAAAATACTAGAGCTAACTATAAATGCACGCCACACTTTTCAGATTACTTTAGGCTGTATTCACACCAGGAAAAGTCCTTTGGTCCCGAAAAGTGTGCTTCATTGTTTTCTTTTGGTGCATTTTATTTTTATTTTTGCAAGTGGACAATAATTTTCAAACAAAGCCATGACAATCTTTGCTCCCATTGGACAGAAAGGATGTGGGGGCGGGACAAAGGACACACCAGGAAGTAAACAAATATGGAAATCCTTCTGCTGCATTTGAGTTTTTATCACCTTCAACTGCCACCAATAATTCTGCTGATTGGAGAAGTTTTGGTTTCTCTTAGTTAGGAAAATGTCTTAGAAATGGTTTTATTTTCATGTAAAGTGGCTAAACTGGGTTTTACTTCTCAACCCGCTGGGTAAAATCCTGGGCCAGGAAACAGAGAAGCGATAATGATTCAGCTTCATCTCCTTCATCAGGTTAATATCATCCTAAAAGATAAAAAACATCATTTCACATTGATTTTCTGATCCAAAACAAAACAAGAATGTTTTCAAGCTGCTGTTAAATGTTTTGTTTCTGTTACAGATGACATAATGAGAAAATTCTATTTTGTATTTATTGTAAATAATTTC
Organism: Alfaro cultratus; assembly: GCA_903066825.1. NCBI lineage: Eukaryota > Metazoa > Chordata > Actinopteri > Cyprinodontiformes > Poeciliidae > Alfaro > Alfaro cultratus. Next base: position 20,970 of record CAEFZX010011930.1, on the reverse strand, counting down.
TGCTTCATCTGGCCTTCCTCTGAGCATGACTCTGTTTTCTGTTGCTTGAAGTTTCTATCATTCTTGGATCTGCAGCGTTTTGTGTTGAACAGAGAAATGTTTTCATTCAAAACGACATAAAGAACTGACTGAACTTTTACCTGAACATAAACATCTATAAAGGCATTTAGCCGCATTGAAAACTGAACTAATGTCGCATAATTCTGAACTAATAGTAAGAAACATTTGGAGAATCGTGTAACCACCTTGAACTTGTAGTAGCCTTCACATGAAGAGTCTCCCGTTTCATTTGAAGAGATTTTTCCTCTTTTATGAGCAAAAACATCCCAGATGCTCATTCCTTTCCCGTCTGTATTCCACGCTCCTTCGGTCTGATAGGCTGAGCTGCCGACTCCCCAGGAGAAACCTGCAAGTTTATCAAAAATAATAATAGTTTAAAGCTCCAAATAAAACAAGTTAAACTTCAGCTGCTAAAAAAACCCAAATACATGTTCTGGTCCAGGTTCACAACCCCAAATAGCTGACTCAACACTTCCTGTTTTGGTTCCAGGAACTGGATTAAATATAAATTAATCCAGACACACACTGAGGATCCTGAGTCTGATTTAGTCCGAAGTTTTAATCAAAAAAGACCAAAAGTTTGAGAAAAGATTGGAATATTTCTCCCAGAACATCCTGAAACCTTTTGGCTGATGAAGATGGAGATCAGGGTAAAATTATCATCAACATAATTTTTCTTACCATGGAAAATATTCAGAAGAACTCAAAGTATTTTTATAACCAAGCTTTTAGAATCAGTAGAAACAAGTTTATCAAGAGATTTGCACTGGAAAACTGCAGCCAATTTTAATTTATTACGTGATTAACTGATTTGTTGCTTATTGCAGCAGGTCTAACAAAGATAACTTTTTTCATCTGAATTTTCTGCAATTGTTGGTTTTGAAATTTTCCAAACAGAAATGTAACTCATGTTTCTCCCTCCTACCAGTTCGTACCAGCTGGGAAGGTCCCGTAGTAGAAAGAGGTTTTCTCATTTTTGGCCCAGTCAAAGTCTCCACCAGCTGAAACACACAGCGCCAGCGCCAGAAGACGCATTCCAGTCCGCAGCATCGTCGCCGATCCTTCACACCTGCAGGACAGGTAACATGCAGCTGGATTTAATCACCGCCGCAACCACAATGCCAGAAAGGCCAGAAGAAGCCGACCTCTGCCCTGATGTGTGTCGCCATGGCGACAGCAGATTTATCTGAGCCAACTGTGGGACAAACCGGGACAGGAAGTGGGACGGCTTGTCCAACAGAGACATTTCAGGCTGCTGGTCTCTCCCCAGCTCTAGAATCTAACTGAAACAGGAAAATGAAGGAGTGTGTGTTGGGTTTGAGGCGCTGCCTGACTCTGAACACACACACACACACACACACACACACACATCTGACCTGCTGTGTTTGTCTCGTCCGTCTCCGGGATGCAAGAAGAATCCTGAAGCTTCTGGTTCCCTGCCAGCGCAACAAAAACACAACGGAGTGAAACATCCAGGACCTTTTCCACTATTCATCACACACACACACACACACACACACACACACACACACACACACACACACACACTCTGAATGGTGTGGCATTGGGAGCCAGCAGAGTGTGACAGTAAATCTGCTGGACAAACACATCTGATGGAGAATGGAGGGATTTTAACACTGTAAGCAAACTGAATGTCTCTGTGTTCGTTCAACATGGCTTCATGCTCTGCAGGCCTGAGGAAAAAGAAAGTACACCCCTTCCACTTCCTACTGACAGTATCTGATCCTTACCTGACAACAAAGTTATCTAAAACAGAAATCTTCCTAGAGGACTTTGTGTGTTTTTGTGATTTTTGCAATCAAAAAATGTTTGACATTAATTTTCAGTTGCTGTTTTACTCACTTCCAGCAGGAGCTAGCTGCGCTACAATGTTAACATGCCTTCCTTTTCTTCTCTTAAAAGTACAGTCAGTTATTATCATAGACCAGGGGTGTCCAAAGTCGGTCCTGGAGGGCCGGCATCCTGCATGTTTTAGTTCTCTCCCTGGTTTTAGTAACAGCCTTTTCAGAAGGTCAATGTTCTTCTTAGACCTTCTAATGATCCATCATTGGATCAAGGTGCATTAAACCAGGGAGAGACTAAAACATGCAGGATGTCCTCCAGGACCCACTTTGGGCACCACTGTCATAGACTATAACGGCTTATCTACCTAAAAGAAACACTGCCACCTGCAGGTCAGAGTTAGCATCACTTAACAGTTTTGACATTTATTTGCGGAAAATTGCAATAAACTCACAATTATGCATTAGCGCAAAAATATCAATGTTCGGTATGTTATTAGGACACATCAAAATACTTCACTGTGTGTAATAATTATCATAACATACGAGTTTCACTGTTTTAATTAAAATACTGAAGTATATTAATTCTTGAATGACATCCGTATTTATTAAAATGCTTCTGTAGAGGTAAATATGAAGGTTAGTCCATATATGGTCAACAGGATACTGCAGGCACAAATCTGTGCCAGCAGGGGGCGCAGGTGTGACATTTATTGAAATGTCACACCTGGAGGGAATATTTTCTTCCTGTGCACCAAAAATTGTTCATTTTGATCTTTTATATTTGAATGTATTATATTAATAAAATGATATTCGGATAAAAACAAACCAACTGTTGATGAACATTAACGTTAAATGATTAGATGTGATGATGACTCAGTCAGATACAGTACCAGTTGACCTGGGCTCGGTTTAGTCCGGATGTCCTGCGGCGTTCTCCAGGCTTCCTGTGAATAATCCAGGCTCCAGGAGCAGCGGGCCCCGCCGCCATCACGGCCCTTCTCTCTGCTTTGTTTCAGAGAAAACGCTGAAATGTTCAAACCCAAAGTGTTGGCGCTGCACTCCGCGCTCGTTGTGTTTCTATTTCATTCATCCTGTGACTCGGGGGCATCAGGAGTGTGTGTTTAGCATATGAATGGCCCCGCGGGCCCTGGGGCCGCATCAGGAGCAACCTGAGCCTTCTGGTAGCTCTGCGCTGCATCAACGCGCCATATTTAAGGCGCTTTCCGGCTGCCTCGCAGAGCTGACATGAACATCTTCACTAAGGTCCCAGGATTAACCCAACAAACCAGGTACGTCCCAAGGGCCGGGGCCCGCCGCAGGGGTCGCCAACAGTTCCACCAAATCACCTAGACTGAGGATGAGGAGAAAGACACCATGAAGCCTGAGCTAACCACGGTTTTAGAATCCAATTAGGCTCCAAAACATGAAGAAAGTTTAATATTTGTCTGTTTTTCTGAATAAAATGGTTTGTGTGTTTGTTTGTCTGCAGCAAACTGGGGTCTGTGCTCCAACGTGCCTTCTACGGGTCCACTGGGAGGGTGAGTCCAGCGAGAAAACAGCGCCACCTTAAAAAAAATCACATCATTTGTTACAGAAAAGTTCAACTTCATTTTTTTACATTTGTTTAACACGACAGCTTGATTTGATTACTTCTAACAAATTATCTAATTATTTTAAAGTTGCGTCATCTAGATTAAACCTGCCTGTTATTAGAAGAACTTTGGTTATTTGGTTTGACCCATTTGGACCCAGGAGTTTAAGCAGATTACAGAGATTCCTGGTGGTTTTAAAACCATTTCTTTACATTTTCAGCCAGAATTTCCTAAAATCTTTGAGGTTCTGGAGAGTTTGTCTGTGGATCTTGACTTTCCGTTCAGCTCAGGACATTTTCACAGGAATATTCTGTACAGGTTGAGATACTTCCAACAAACTTTGCAAAGAAAAACCAGCTGATAGTTGAAGAGAATCTGAAAAAGATCCAAAAGTTTGCAGAACCGTTGATCCAGAACTCTTTGGAACTGCTGAATGAAACCAATGAATGTCACTGTTTGACCTTGTTCTCTGCGGCCAGGTGACCCTTTTCGAGCAGCGAAACTTCGCTGGCAGACGACTGGACCTGAACTCCGACTGTCCCAGGATCAGCGACAAGAACTTCCCAGAGAGATGTAACTCCGTCCAGGTGGACAGCGGAGCGTAAGTTCGCCTCTTCAGGCAGAAACTGAAACATTGAGAACACTGTGGGAACTTCCCAAAGGCTGACGCAAGCAAGAACTACTGACCAGAACCGGTTCCGTCTCCTAAAACTGTGTTTTCAAAGGGAGGGCCGCTAGGGGGCGCTAACGGAGAAAGATGAGAATAAAATAGGAAAAAAGGAAACCCAATAAATTTTCAAATCATAAATTTTATTTTTTAAAATAAATGTAATCTGTATTTCAATCATTTTTTATTAAATATACGGTAAGTTAAGATAACTTCTTGAGGATAAAAATAGCTTTTATTGCCCTACAATAAAGGCTCATTGTCACTCATTGTATGACAATAGCCTTTATTTTAAAAAGGCTATTGTCGTGGCAAACGTTATTTCTTCCTGACTGGCTGCCAGTGAAGACAGCTTGAGCTCCTCAAGCAGGCGTAAGTAAGAGTGAAATTCTGTTTCCTTATAGATTTTCTAGCATTGTCTAAGTTTTCAAAGGTGAGAAAGTTTAGGAACCACTGTCTTAAAATATCGGTCTCTAGAAGAAGAGAGGAACTCATCATCTTCTTCTTCCTCTCTGTGGCATGTCTGGCAGATGGGTCGGGTTCGAGCAGGAGAACTACCGGGGCCGTCAGTACCTGTGGGACATGTCCGACCGCGGGGAGTACAACTGCTACGACCGCTGGTGCGCCCAGGTGGACCACGTCTCCTCGGTCCGCTCCGTTAAGCAGGTGAGCCTCTAAAATATCGTTTTACCTGATTTCTAAATGTGTCGTCTTCCTCCCTGATCCGCTGCGTCTCTGGTCCTCAGGACAACAATCCTCCCAGGGCGCAGCTGTTCGAGCGAGCCGGTTTCTCCGGGAAGAAGATGGAGATCCAGGATGATATTCCCAACCTGTTGAGCCGCTACAACCTCAACAGAGTGGCGTCCATCCGCGTCCTGGGAGGAGCGTAAGTCCACCGTCCTGGCAGGTCCAGTTCAGGTTTTATGTCAGGAAAGGCTTTGTTTAATAATAAGATATGATATATTTGACCTTTGGGTCCAGAGATCTGGGTTTTCTCTCTTCAGGAGGTTCAATCCTCCAGAAAGACCAGATGATGACCCACTTTCAGTTTCCTGTCAGAGATCACCAGATTTTATTTAAAATCTTGTGGTTTTTCCAACAAGTTCATAATTCTGCATTCTAATAACCCACAGCATCACACATCCTTTACCGTACTTACAAAATGTTTGTGCCATTTTTATTTTATCTGCTCAAAAATAAACCAAAGGAATATTTTAAATTGTTGCAGATACAAAATATAAAAGGTTTAGCATGACTGCGCTATAAGAGAGGTTGGGTTGGTTATTTCCTTATTTGGGCTGAAAGTCTTGCATTCAAGTAAAAGTAGGTCAATGTTTGTCAAAGTAGTTAATCCAAAACTAAGATGAATGCAGAAATATTGTTCATAAATGGTGAATCAAGCTAAATATTTAGCCTTAAACAGAACAAGCTAAATTTCATAAGCTAAATGTGTATAAATTTTTATTTGACATTTATTTCACCAGGAAAATACCGTTGGGATTAAAAATCTCTTTTGCAAGAGAATCCTGGCCAAGACTGGCAGAACATTCACAACAGAAAAATTACACAGAAATAAATGAAGCGATTTCGCTTCAAACTAAAGCTCTAGTTAGAAAGCTAAATACTTAGCTTGAAACTTAATATTTAGTTAGCCAGATAAATATGTGGGTGGCTAACTAAATGTTTAGCTAGCTAAAAAATGTAATTACATTTGAAATTTAAAATTATTAATGAAGAAAATATTTAGCGAACTAATGGGATGCTAACGAGCTAAACATCCGCTATTTAGCGAGCTAAAGATTTAGCCTCAAACTGAGCAAGCTAAATCTTTAGCTAGTCAGCAAAATATTTAGTTTGAAGCTTAATATTTAGTTATTCAGCTAAAACTAAATAGTTATTAATGAGTACATAACAAGGTGGATGGGGTTACCAGGAAAGCTGGAAAGAACCTGAGGGTGTTCTGGACCTGACCGTCCTGATCCGTTCTGCCGTCACAGCTGGGTGGTGTACCAGGAGCCCAACTACAGGGGGCAGCACTACATCCTGGAGAAACGGGACTACCACAACTTCAACGACTGGGGCAGCCAGAACAGCACCGTGGGCTCCATGCGCAGAGTCCGATTCAACTGAGCCAGAACCTCGACAACCAGCACTACTGGAGCCTGTCAGCTCTACACTGAAAATAAAGACTATTTTAGTAATAAACTTGTGTCTTTATTGGTTACATTTAATATTCGCTAGAAACATTCAGGTGCATTTAGATGACGTTACAATCAAAAACACTTCATAGGGTGAAATGCTGAGAAATGAACTTTGTGACATGTGGAGTTTCTCAACTCACTTCTGGATGGAGACGCTTGTGGTCTGATGATTAAATGACCAGTTCTTTATCCTGACCGACTGGATAAGAACTGTTAACGGGTCAGAATTACCAAGTTAAGGCATAAAATTGTTTTCATCTGCCTTAAGTTAAAGATCAGCAGGGCTTGAAAGTAAAGTGAGAAATGTAGGAAAACAAAGCAGGATGTGGAAAAAGACACCATGCTGGAATTACAGAAATACTACATTTATATTTAGAATGATTTTAATACTCAATTTCTTTCAGAAAAAAACCCCCTAAATGGTGGCTGTAAAAGAAATTTAATAGAAAGTCAAAATTTAGTCCATCAAGACCAGTTTAACAGAACCTAAATTTAAAAAGTTGCTTTTCATTTTTGGTTCCATTTTAATACCACTATTGAATTAGAGAGTCACATTTTTACTTTTGTCTTGTGCATAAATGTTGCCAGATTAAAATAACTGGCCTTGGCTCTGAATTAGGCTTGAACATACAGAAAACAGACTCAGTTTTTAAAACAGGTTTTATTTCAGTTTAACAAAAATTAAACCCAACTTCTTGATTTCAAAATAAAATAAGTCTTAGAGTTTGTTTCCACAGAAGTTGCTTGCAGACAAACTTCTGCAGCTCATGTTTACAATACAGTTTAAGGCACAACAACAAGATCCTGAAGAAAACTACAAAATTATGAAAGTTTATAAAAACATTTTAATAAAAAAGCTCCAAAGCAAGAGAACAAATCCAAAACTAAAGTGCAAAAAGTTAAAGTACAGGAAGACGTTCCGGGTCTCAGGACTTCGTTAGCAGAGGAGCCGCTAGCTTCTGGATGATGGAGGAGTTCAGCTGAGGAAGGAGGCTGATCTTCATCAGTTTGCTGCTGGAGTACTTCTTCCTCACCGCCTGCAGAGAGAGAGAGAGAGTCCGTCCTCCAGCCAGGGGACAGGGGGACCAGGGCGGCCCGTCCCGGCCCGTCCTCCGGCCGGGGGGGACCGGGGGCGACCCGTCCTCTAGCCAGGGGACAGGGGGACCAGGGCGGCCCGGCCCGTCCTCCAGCCGGGGGGGACCGGGGGCGTCCCGTCCTCCAGCCAGGGGACAGGGGGACCAGGGCGGCCCGGCCCATCCTCCGGCCGGGGGGGACCGGGGGCGACCCGTCCTCCAGCCGGGGGGGACCGGGGGCGGTCCCGGCCCATCCTCCAGCCGGGGGGGGCCCCGGCCCGTCCTCCAGCCGGGGGGGCCCCGGCCCGTCCTCTGACCAGCTAGAAGTCTTTGACTCACCTGGAACTTGGTCCTCCCCTCGTTCACCAGCACCACGTTCTTTGCCAGCTGCTGCATGATTGGCTGCAGGTGGGCCTCGTCGTAGGTGGAGTAGTGCTGCTGTGTGGGCGACTGAGAAAAAAGTAACAGGTATAGAAAGTATAGAAAACAGGAACAAACATTTGGTCCCATTTATTGTGGTCCCAAAACAACTCTAACCAGCAGGGTTTTAGCTTTAACTCAGTGTTTCAGCTGCTGCAAGAATCAAAGCCTGGATGAGTTTCTCTGATTGGGGACTTTAGTCTCTGGTCCTGGAAATGTTCTGCAGCTGCTAGAAGGCCCACTTTGGAACCGGCTTTATGTGGCTCTGAGGTCAGAGGTCATCCTGATCTCTAGTTTCCAGCTGGAATAACTGAAGCTGACAGACAGAGGGACAGGTAGGGCGACTCACCCAGGGCAGGCCGTCCACCAGCAGCTGGGACAGACACAGGGAGGCGGCGGCGACCTCAGAGGGCCGCAGGTGGACCATCTGGTAGTCCAGGAGGGTCAGCTCCATCAGGTACTTGGCCAGAGTGTGCTTCTCTATGTCGGTCTGAGACACAGAGACAGTCAGAACCACTGATCCAGTCTGGAGCAGAACTCTGGAGAACTGCTGATCCAGACCAGACTAAACGATCGGCGGGAGTTCTCTGGCTGATCAGCGATATTTAAAACGCAATTAACAGTTAGCTTAGGAATTGATTTAAAAACAAAAATCCAACATCGGACAAAAGGTGTAGAATATTAATTCAATTCCTAAAAATAAATAAAGTTATTGCCTAAAATGCAACACAGCATAAGCCTGTCGCAATAAGCCATTAAAAAAATAAAATAAAATAAATAATTACGATGATTTTGAAAATAAATGCTGCAAACAATTTTTACGCATTGTGATGTAGTTAGTTTTAACTCCTGTCTGCCTTTTGTCCATTTTCTCTGTTCAAGACAAAAGGATTAATCATTTTTCTAACAAAATTTGGTTACAGAGTTTAAGTTTAATCTAAAATGCTTTTCAGTATTAAATCTTAGCATTATGAGCTGAAAATGGTCTATAAAAAAGAAAATCACCACCACAATCATTTCTGGGACAGTTTATCACCCAGAAACATTGATTATGGCGACAGGCTGCTGATAGACATCCGTCGGTTTATCGGAGCGCCACTACAGTAAGTCTGGAAGCGATGGACCGATCAGGAGTTTTCCCAGAATCCCCTGCAGCTCCAGACTCACGTTTGCCACCTTGGAGGCTCGGCGCAGGAAGTGCAGCGGCAGCGGGCGGCCCAGCTGGAAGCCGAGCCTCCTCAGCACCAGCTGCTCCATCTCCAGGATCTGGGCCTTGCTGAAGGCGTCGTCCGTGATGTAGGCGAAGTCTCCCACCTCCGGGCAGAACATCTCCTCGTACTTACAGGCCACCAGCATGGAGGCCACGCCCGCCAGCTGCAGCTTCCTGCGGGACACCGGCTGGACCTGCGGCGGCAGCAGAGGGTCAGACCTGGCTGCGGGAGGAGGTTCTGGTGCCGATGCGGCTCACCTGCAGGAAGCGGTCCAGGACGGCCACGGTGAGGTACAGTGTCTCCTGCAGCAGCTGGAAGCGGGAGTGGACCTGGATCAACCAGTCCACCAGGATCGCCCTCATGGCCGCCGTGACCTCCGACCCCTTCAGGTAGTCGGCCCGGATGGCCTGCTGCACCTGGAGACATGCCGGGGGTCAGAGGTCGTAGCAGTTTGGGGAGATAGGTGAGAAAACAGGAACACAAAGTGGTAATAAGAAAACAATTTCCACTTGATAATTTCTTTGTTTAAAATGTTGATCAACATTTTTATGATCAAAAAAATGAATGAATGAATAAATAAAATAAACATACAAGTATATATATATATATATATATATATATATACAAAAATAAAATGCTGCACCTCACCTTTGGGGGGCGCTGTGTCACAAGCTGCATGAAGCTGGCAGTTTGAGTATGCCCATTTTTTAAAAAAAAAAAAAAAGTATTTAAATATATAAATTTTTTTAGCAAATCTTATTTTTCTTGCCATCGTTGAATTTTACAGAATTCATTAAAGCTTCACTAAATTAAGGCCAAAAGTAAATGAGAAACTCCTATTGTGGATTTTCAATTTGTATATTCAACCCCCTGCGTGTCACTGGGTCAGAGGTCAGAGGTGTAAAATGTGGCTGTGCACTATATGCAACACACCAAAATAATTTCTAGTCAGAATTTTCTACATTCAACATCTGTTTGTGTATAAAACAGAGGAGCGCCAATAATGTGTCCGCATGCACTTCAGAAAGCAAAAGTTGCATTCTGGGTCAGAGGTCAGAGCAGGAGGAAGGAAGTTACCTCCAGACTCTGCAGGTAGGCGTAGATGTCCTTGACGTAGTGAGAGCAGAGCTGCGGCTCAGCTGTGTCCTCCTCATCCACGTCCGGCACCGGCAGCAGCGTCTCGGAGAAAGCCCGGCACAGTTCCCGCTCCACCTCCAGGGACGGATCCTCTGGAAGAGCCGGGAGCGGCTCCGTGACCCGGGCCCCGGCCTCCAGGATCCGGCGAGGTTTCTGGGAGCAGGAAGGCTTGGAGGACTTCTTGGATGATCCCGTCCTCTGAAAAGCAACAGAAATTTAAACCAAAACTCCTCATTTCTACCACAATCTTTGCCAATAAAGCTGATTCTAGAACAACAAATGTGACATTTGAAGATGCATCAACATAAATCTAGAAATGACGTAAAGATCAGGATGTCAGACTCCATGAACAGCCAGAACCGGGTGAGGTTTGACCTTCCTGGATTCATGGACATTTGAGGACTTTTGTTGATGCAAAGCGCAGAAAATAAATATATTGCACCACTTTTAGCATTTTGAACTTTTGATGCACTTTCCCTCCCTCACTAAACAGAACAATCTCCCCAATCAAAACTACTTTAATTTTAAATTTATTCCAGTAACATACAACTGTTCTCCATTAAGTTAAGATTTATTTTATCTGTTTGTTTAAATATGACAGCAGAAAGAAAACTAAAGTATTATGGATGATTTTAATTGTTTATGTCCCAGATTGCTCATAAAAATAATAAGACAAAACGACATAGAAAACATTTATTCTCCCCGAACCATCTAACTGCATTAAGAAAACCTCTACATGTTACAACAGTAATAAAACTTATTTTCGCCATTTTAAGAACTAATGTGGTTTAAAAACCAACAGATCAAACATTTAGGTCCACATCCGGGTCACCTACAAGTCAAAGGCCAAAACATCCGGGTCTTTGGGACGTTGACCTCTAAAATCTGACGAATTTAATTAGGTTACCATAACGACACACGATTCAAAGACCCGAAATCCCAGCAGGTTTGGACCCAGAACCAGCGGGTTCCGGTCCCGGTGTTACCTTGGTGTCGGCCAGTGTTCCGGTGTTGTTGGTGATCTCGCCCAGAGCTGCTCTCCTCGGAGCCGCTGCGGAGCTTTCCCCCTTCTTCACAGGCACCTCTGCGGCCTGCAGCGGCTGCAACAAACCCAGACACGTTGGACAACGAGGACAGAGACACGGAGACAGACGGAGACATGTTAACTCACCGCAGCTCGAAGCCCCACAGCAGACATGTCGAGATAAAATCCTGAATACTAGAACCAGAACCGGAGAAGATCCACAGCAGCTGAAACTACAGAACACGATTCACGCAGGACGTTCAAATAGCGCTGCGGGGAATCTGATTGGCTATGGATTAGACTAAGAGGCCGCTTATTGGCTGCAGCTGAGGCTAGGCGGCCGCTGATTGGCTGAGAATAGGAAGTCAAAATCAGATAGGTAAACAGCGTTATCTTACTGGAGATCAACAGAACTAATAAAAAAATAAAATATATATATATATACATATATAAATATATATATATATATAAATATATATTTATTTATTTTTTTCACTTTGCTTCAAGTATAAAGTATTTCTCCATAAAAAACATTACTTAGTTATTGAGCATTACTTCATTTGATTTAATTTATAGAAATGATATAAAACGACAGATAAAATATAAAATTACGTTTTTACACTTTAAATAATAAAAAAGTGTATAAATATATATAAGTAATAATCATGTTAAAATCTGTTTTTCACAACAAAAAGCTTTTGAAACCAGTACTTTCAGTTGCTAATGTATATAAATTAGAACAGTGCACAGCAACAAAGCTGGTGTGTGAACAAGAGCTCTCACTCAATCATAAATTGTAGGCTTGTGTCTGATGCGTTTCTGGGTTGCCAGAAACTTCACTGAAGTAAGAGTAAGTACAGTAAAAATACTCCTACAAGTACTTTCCTTTTCAAAAAGTTGCTCAAGTAAATGAAACTGGTTGCCTCCATGTATAACAACATGCTTCTTCACAGTGTTAAACAGAAACTTCCTGTTTGTATCAAATATTCTCTAAAACAAGACAATTACTTTTTTTTTTTTTTTTTTTACATTTTAATAATAAATATTTGTCACTAATTCTATGTTTCCAGATTATTCATACATTAACTGGTTATCTGATTGACTGCTGAACCAAAACTTCAACTTTTTAAATGAAAATATTAAACCAAGTCTGAATTATTTCGTCAAATCCATCTGGTTCAGATGTTTGGATGAAATCTTCCAACAGAACCAGAACCAGAGGGAATCAGTGAGTCTTTAGATGGCATCACCAGCCATCTAATGAGTTGTCATTGTTCAATTTTAAATAACTAAAGAGCATCAGTGATTTTGAATGTGCATTAATACAATTTAGAAAAACTTAAAAAGGTAAATTCAATATTGTTGAAACTCATATCTTCAGACTCCTGTAGCAGACAGTTTTACAACAAATCTGAAAAGGCCTCTGACTGAAGACTTGCTGTGTGACAATCCCTTGACCATTAAGACATGCTAACAGCTCAGTATCCAGGCATCAGAGCTAATATTAAACAGTAGCATAGCCTGGATGACATCATCAGTTGCTAACAAACCTCCTTGGTTTAGAGACCAATGAGGAAAGAGAGACGCTGGAGTAGGGGAGATATTTTCCTTATGATGGATAGAAGAGACGATTTTAAGTAATAGGTGTCCAAAGTCAGGCAGTTGGTGCAGATTAAAAGGTTCAAATTTAATATTTTTTAAAATAAAGATATAGACTAAACTAAGTTCTTAAAATTGGGAACTTTTAAGGTGCAACACAAAGTATATTTTTTTTAGTCTACATTTGAACTTAACTTACAACATTTTAATGTACTCAGAAATAAAACAGAAAAAATCCATAAAAATCTACATCATGTTTTGAAACATCAGAACATCGAGTGCAGCTGTTTTTCTTTAACCAGGGAAAGAGGCAGAACCTGATTTATGTTCAGAAAGACTACAAAATTATTTTGTTTTGCAATTTCAGTGAAAAATATCAAAACACAATTTTAAATAAAGTTGTATTTGGTACAACTTTATTTAAAATGTAAAAGTTTCATAGTAATCTCAAAGCAATATCTTTTTGGTTCCCAGATTGGATTGTCAGTGATCTGCATGTGGAGCAAATTACATCTGACTCAGACTGGATAAATGAAAATAAATGATTCTTGAGGAGTTTCTGAATGATGCTTCTGATCTGAATGAGTCTGTATTGTCTGAAATAAAGACACCACCTGTGTCTCTGACTGTTTTTATTAGAGCATCTTCTTCACAACCTGCAGCTGCGCCTTCACAGAACCACGAGTTTCTAATAAATCAGTAGAAAAATACTAGCAGTAATGGATGGATGGTTGACTAAAAAAGCCCAGCTCTTCCTGTCAGATCTGCTGATGTTCCCAGGATCCTGCAGCTCCTGCGTTTGGAACATCCTGGGATTTATCAGCAGGACCACAACAAATACAAACTCGGTCCGTTTTCACAGAGACAACACCGGGACAAGGACTGGAGAAAACGGACCTGGACATGTGGAAAGCTGTTATTACCCATCTTACTCCCAACAGGACGCTGTTAGTCCAGAAACGCTTTTCCAGAACTAACATGAAAACTTGGAAGCTTTTCTGACAACAAATACTAACGTGAGTTTTTCCCTCCACCTTTTTCAAATCTAATGAAATTGGTGTCAAACGTTTCTACTGCTATCTTTTTACATATATTAATAAATGTTTCCAGAGGTCATGAAAGGTCAACCGTTTTCCTCAAATCAGTCAAACCTGCTGTCAATCAACTCCACCACATTTATGCTGCTTTGGCTTTAAAGATTTCAATGAAAGTTTAAAGGTCAAACGGTCAACCAGCCCCGCCCACATTACCCAAATCTATCAAGATTGTTGTCAAACATTTGTGCCGCTATCATTTTAAATATATTAATAAAAATATAATACAATTGTCTGACAAAATTTTTTATTATATTTGAGCAAGGCGGAGGAGCTGGTTGACCTTTCATGACCTCTGGAAACATTTATTTATATCTTTAAGATGAAAAGATAACAAAAAGAATTTACAACACAAACCAGCAAAAAAAGTTAACAGATTTGACTGACACCAAATTTGTTTAGTTTTGGAAACGTGAGCGGTCCCTGGTTGACCTCTGATGACCTCTGGAAACATTTATTAACATCTTTTAAATGATAGCGACACAAACAAGCACAAACACAACATTGATACCAATTTAGTTTGATTTGAGTAATGTGGAGGGGGCTGGTTGACCTTTAAACTTTTATTAATATATTCAAAGCAAAAGCAGCACAAATGAACATTTTTGCCACCAGTTTCGTTGATCTGAACAAGGTTTGGGTGCAGCTTCTCAGGTTTTCCTGACTCCAGTTTCCCCGTCTTTTGGAAACTCGGCGTCGCAGTTTGTTTGAATTCGTTTACAGACGGATGAATGAATGAATGAATGAATGAATGAACGGCTGACAGGAATGCATGATGGAAACCGTCACAGATGAAGTTCATGAGTTGGATCCCAGTCTGGAAACGAAGCGGCAGTAGCAGCTGGGTTCTGCTGATGGAGAAAACGTCCCTTCTTCCACATTTAGACGTTTCTGGATCTGATCTGAGGAGAATAAAACTGAGTTTGTTGCTTTCCGAGTCCCTGCTGAAGCTGCGTTAGATGGACTCTCAGTTCCCGTTCTGGTTCATCTGCAGATACTCGCTGTGGAGCTTTTCCTGAGCCTCAAACAGCTTCCGCAGCTTCTTGGCTTGGCCTTTGCTCAGCTCCTTTCCTTCAGCGTCATGAGTGGGAAAACCCTGAGGGGAGGAGAACGGGAACGTTACCAAGTTTTAAGTTCTGGAAAACTGTTCAAAACCATCTTCAAATGAACCAAAAGCTTTTTGGCTTCGTTTGGAAGGAGTGTGAATGCTCCACTTACCGTCTCGTCAAACCTGGAATATTTGTCCGTTTCTGAGCGAAACATCTCATACGGAGGGACTTTCATCTTGGCGAGTTTCGCCTTCTGAAAGAGAGAGAGCAAAGTGATTATTGGGCGAACGAGTCGGCGAATTCAACCGATTCAAAATGTCCGACGGACCTCCTGCTCCTGCTTCTTCCTGGCAGCTTCCTCCTTCTTCCGCTTCTTCTCCTCCTCCATCTGGGAACGAAGGGAAAGTTTCAAAATCGTCATCAGTTCAAACCGAACAACTGATTCCTTCTTTCATTTTTACTCTGCTTCAGGTCTGGAACGATCTTCAACTTAGAGCTGAAATGATTAATCCATTATTAAAATCATCAACTGATTTAGTAATTGATTAATCGTTAACTGGAGCATAAAGGCTAAAAAAAGACAATTTCCTGAAAAAACACCACAGTCAGGGCAGAAACTAAACCAAAACTATTAACATTTTGCATTTAAACTTGAAAAACTTTGTCTATAAATCAACCAAAACTGATCAAGTGGAATGGCTTTAGCTTCCGCTGGTTCAAATTCTGTAAAAAGAATCTCATGTTAACCACCTTTTATATTCAATTATTAATCAGTTAATCCAAAAATTAATCACCAGATAATCCTAACCTGTTCTGAAACCAGAAGAAAGGTTTAAACTTTTCACATTTATTAGCTACAGATTCATTATTTGCTACAAATGATCAAACCTTCACTAAATCGGTTGTTGGTGACTTTTAGTCATAAAATGGTTATTATCTAATAATTAAAAACGGAATTTAATTGTTAGTTTATTTGCATCTTTGAATGTATTTCTAATATTGCATAAAAAGGCTAAAATGAAAAATCTACAGAGTGTTTTTTATATGATTAATAATCAGAATAACCAATAACCTAAATAATAATCATGGGAAAAGTCGGCCATGAATACTGAGGCAGATAAATTCATTCAAACAATGGAAACCGTCTGACTGCGGAACAGAACCTTTTCATCAAGCTTAAGGAGTTATTTATTAAAACAAGTTACTTATTAGCAGAACCAGGAAGTAACTAGTTACATTTACTTGAGTATTTTTTATGTACTTTTAGGAGTATTTTTTACTACGCTGTACTTTTTACTTTTACTTCAGTAATTTTATTATGAAGTATCTCTACTCTTGCTCAAGTATAATTTCTGGATTTTCTACCCAGTGAAAGAAAAGAAACTTGTTTCAACCAGAAGCTCAGCAGACAGACTCACCTGCAGCTTCTGTTACAGAAACGGATTTGGAAACATTTTATTTGGCCTGATTTTGTTATTTTTTGTAATTTATATAAGTTATTGTCTAATTCTACTTAACCATGATTGATATAATGTTTCTATGAAACTTCATATCAATTATTCTAAAAATTAAATGATTGATCATTAGATCTGTTGGTCAGGACTAGAGAAGACTTTTTACCAAATACTTTTTTACTCGAGTTAATTTCCTGATGGAGACTCTTTACTTCTACTTCAGTAAAAATATGTAAAGTGTTTCTCCTCTTGCTTGAGGCTCTGCTCTGCTTATAAGTTAGTTTTGTCTTATTTCTAGACTATATTTGCAGTAGCGTAGCCCAAATGACTTAGTAAGACTTTGTGTTTTTGCAGTGCAGATTATCAGTCTCATAAGAGACACACAAGAAACAGCAAACATGTAAAAACTTTCTTTTCTTTTTACAAAAGTGACACAGCAGAGTTTATTTGTGTGCCTGACCTTCTTCTTCTCCTCTCTCTCCCTCAGTAAAGTCTCCTTGTCCACCAGCTTCACCACGGTGGGCTGACCTGTAACAGATTCTCAGTTTGGACCGAGCCGCTGCAGACTTCCTGTCGGACCCGTTTTTAAAAAGCTGCGTTACCTTCGTGGTCCTCCAGCCGGACGCCCAGCTCCGGCAGCGTGTCGTCCCGGACGGCGTCGCAGAGCCGCAGCAGCGCCGTCACTGGACGGGTCGGGAGAACAGAGTCAGTTCTGGAAGCTGGGACGGGATCGGGAACGTCGGGTTTCGGCCTCACCTTTCTGCTCCCGGGCGATTTTCCGGACGTCCTCTCTGAAGTCGGACAGAACAGCCAGGTAGGGCGTCACCGTGCTCTCCAGCTGCAAAGATCGGACCAGAACCGGGTCACTGCATCGTTTTTGTCCCAGGTGGGTTCTCCCAACAGATCAGCCGTTTACTCACATCCACAGCTTGTCCTCCGACTGGAAAACCGATGGGATCGGATCCTTCGATGGCTCCGAATATCTGGAGGAGAGCAAGAAGATTCCCGTTAGTCTTGATGCACAAACAGCTTTTAAATCAGCAAATTATAAATATGAAAAACGTTACGATTGAATTTACTGTAAGAGAAGAGAAACATGAAAGATGAAGGAATAAAACTAGAAAAAAATCCAAGAACAAAAAATGATTTTAGTATTTATGTCTGGAAACTGTTTTTCAGTTTCTGAACATCTTTTAGTTTTTTTTATTATTATTAACATTTTGTTTATGGATTTATATAAGTCAGTGGAAAAAAAAAACTAATTAATTAAACCCCATAAAAAGTAAATAGTTATTTAAATGGATAATTTTAGTAAGTAATTCATTTATTTATGTAATTAACGTATGTATAAAATAAATAAGTTATAAATAAGTTATTTATTCATAACCTAATTCATTTATTAGGTAACAATCAATTTAGGTTTTCTTTTTTATATTTCACTTATTACCTTTGTTGTTTCTGAAATATTAAGGTTTTAATTAACTACATTAATTGATGTAAACATATATGAATTTAATGCTTTTATTGATGTAGGTAATCAATTTCATAAATTCATTCAACCAATTACTTGACTTAATGTAATTAATGTCATTAAACTACATAATTAATTAGGTATTAATTTTCATACTTCACATGCCAATTTAATGAATTAGTTTTATTAATTACTAAAATATATGTAATAATTTAAGTAATTATTTTATTAAATAATTATTTTAGGTAATTTAATAATTAATAAAATACTTTATTAATGTAATTTGTATAATTAAGTCATTTATTATTTATCTAAATTATGATGAATTAAATCAATCTTAAGTATTTATTAATATAATTATTAAATTATTAAATAATTAACTTGACAAAGTAATTTTTTCTCTTTTTCATTTTTCGCTATTTTATTTCTGCTCCAATGATCCAAAAACGAGCTCATTAAATGTTCTTCCTGATTGGTTGACTCCCCGTCTTCCTCCTCCACCACCATCATCACCATCATCATCACCTTCATCATGGCGGTGAGGTAGGAGGCGACGCTCTCCAGCAGCAGGCGGTTGGGCCTCAGCTTGGCGCTCTTCCTGCTGGCGATGTAGCTGTTGCTAAGGCCGACCAGAACCCTCATCTCCTCCATGGCGCTGCGGGTGTCCATGTTGTCACACAGCGCCAGGTGAACCGCCCACTTCCTGTCGTAGAAACTGGAACACACACACGTGTGTGCTGTTGGAGCGGCGTGTGTGTGTTGAGGCTGAAGCTGCTTCCTGTCCTCTGATGTCTCACCTGCTGTTAAGCTCCGCCTCCTCTGCCTCCCACTTCTCGAAGCGTCCGGTGAGATCGCTCGGCGCCCGCAGGATGTCTTTGACGTTCAGGAAGAACTCCTGCAGTTTAGGAAGAGAACCGGCAGCTTTAGACCCGAGCGAGGCGGCGGGGAGTCGCCCGCAGCGACGGCGACACCTACGTTCATGAACTTCTCGTACTGGACGGCCGACTCCATGGTGTTGGTCGAGTAATCCAGCGTGTCTTTCCAGGAATGCATGAGGAAGGCCAGGCGCAGCTGGCGCGCTGCGGGAGGAACAGCTCACGTCAGCAGGGGCGTCTGCAGGCCGACGGTTGCCTAGCAACGCAGGCACACTCACCTGTGTTCTTCGCCAGGGCGTCCTTTATGGTGATGAAGTTTTTCAGAGACTTGGACATCTTGCAGCCGGCGATGGTCAGGTGGCCGGTGTGCAGGAAGTAACGGACCCAACAGTCGTTCTGGAAGAACGCCTGAAGAAAAAACAGCTGGGCTCAAACACCGCCAAACAGAACCGCCAAACAGACCAGCTGAGCCAAACAGAACCGCCAAACAGACCAGCTGAGCCAAACAGAACCGCCAAACAGACCAACTGAGCCAAACAGAACCGCCAAACAGACCAGCTGAGCCAAACAGAACCGCCAAACAGACCAACTGAGCCAAACAGAACCGCCTTGATAAGAGATCAGGTTAATCTGAATGAGTCGTCTCATGGTGACATATTAGAGCCACTTTAGATAGAAAACAATCAATTCTGGCAAAAATTTTAAGAAATTTTTCTAGAAAAGAAGACAATGAAATTTCTGAGTTTCAAAAATAAAAACAAATTCACTTTTGTAAATTTTCTAAGTTGAAAATGTTTAACTTTTCAAACTGAAATTTCCATGTTTTTTACTTGAAAATATCCAAGATTAATCTCAAAAGTTCTGAGATGTTTTGGCAGAAATTCACCTCTTTTCTTTTTAAACATCCACATGTCCCTAAAACACTGCATACGGATCTGGTTCCTGATTTTCATCAATTAATTTGCTCAACTTCTTTTTGAAAAGAAAGTTTTTGAAAATGTTTTCAAAAAGTTGCTTTTATTTCAGTTAATTCTTCTGCCAATTGTACGACGAGTATCAGGGCTTTCAGAATTTTTGTTTAGCTACAAGAAAAGAGTCATAATATCAGCTTAATAAAGATGCAATTTTCCCAGAGGAGCATCTTAAAAGTTGTTTTCATGAGAAAAAACTTTGATAAACTTTTTGTTAGGAGTTTTCATAAAATTACTACTTCATTCTCCTCGTAATGTGAAAGTATTTTTGTCTTATTTTGATTCTGTCGTACGACTGTATTCTTGTAATCTTATAAATTCATTCTTGTAATTAAAGAAATAAATTGTAGCCTGACTTTTATTTTGAAGCTGTAAAACATGCTTTAAAACAAGATGGCTGCCCTGACGTCGCTCTGATTTATGAGCACAAAAGTGGAAAAAAATCCAAATGTTCCAAAATTTAAATCTTCAGAAACCAAAAATTTGATTGATAAAATCGATTTATCGCCCCGACCCCACAGGCAGAGTTGGAGTCAGATTTGGCTGTTTGGAAGCAGAACATGAGCAAGAAAGTGACAGGAAGTGACAGGAAGTGACAGGAAGTGACCTCGGACTGGGCCAGCTCGTTGTCATGATGGGGGAAGCGCAGGTCGAAGCCTCCTCCGTGGATGTCCATGGACTCTCCCAGGATGGAGCCGGCCATGGCCGAACACTCGATGTGCCACCCGGGCCGACCCTGCCGCCGCCGCCGCCGCCGCAGGAGGACACAGACTCTTCGTTATTAAAGCGTGGGACATGAGGATCAGGAGGAAAATGGAGGCAGCCGCTCACCTTCCCCCAAGGAGAATCCCAGGACGGCTCGCCGGGCTTTGAGGCTTTCCACAGAGCGAAGTCGTTCTGGGACTTCTTCTCACTCAGTCGGTCTGCTGAGATGCTCAGATCACCTGCAGAGAAGACGAGGACGAAGACGAGGACGAAGACGAGGTTAGAAATGTTTCAGCCGCTACTCGTCCAAATTAGAGAACCAGAGAAAAACGACAAGATTTAATCGGAAAAGAAAGATTCACTCTAAGGAGGTCAACGTCTGAATACAAACTGGGAGCAGCTGAAGGGATGAGGGGTTAAAAAACATCCTGGTGTCAGCTCCAGGTAAGACGCCCCTTGGTGTTAGCTCCAGGTAAGACGCCCCCTGGTGTTAGCTCCAGGTAAGACGCCCCCTGGTGTTAGCTCCAGGTAAGACGCCCCCTGGTGTTAGCTCCAGGTAAGA
>CAEFZX010011929.1:0-26394 GCA_903066825.1 Alfaro cultratus | reverse complement strand
TGGTATTCTTAAGTCTTATCATGTCGGTAAAAATGAATGTAGATTTTTAAAATATCTTTTTAGAAGTGTACTTTAGCCTAATATTAAATTATTTTAATATTTAGTGCATGGCTCTTTAGAGAGAAGAACATCTAAAGAGCATTTAATCTAAGACAGGCTTGTTCAGGGATCAATCAGGCAGGGTGATGTATTGTTGAGCTCTGATTTCACACATTTCATTTCTTCGCCTTGCATCACTCACTAATGTCAATGAACAAGCATTGGGGTTTTAGAAGTTCATCTAATAGATTAACATTTGTATTAACTCATAATTATACTGAATTATATTACATTTTTAATATTGCAAGATTAAACTCTTAAAAGATTAGACTTAATATTAATAGAGGAAGATAAAAAAAAAAACTATCTCAATTCTTTTAGAACATGTGGCAAGATTATCATTAGCATGACTTTGCTCCCAAAGAACCATAAACACAGAAAAAAAGAGAGTAAGATTTGCGAAGAGATAATTGTGAAAGTTAGTTTTGTTCCATATGGAGGCATCTGAAGGATTTGAGAACGTTACTGACTGCTTTAAGGAGGTTAACTTCATAAACGATCATGAGCATTCACTGAGCCGCCTTCCCTTAAAGACATTTTTCATTTGAAATTGTTCTTCTGTAGAATGAAGTATTTTGTCTTTTGCATGTTTTATGGGGTGTATTATCAGGTTTTGGCCTTCAGAATTATCCACCACAGGGTTCTATGCTCTACTGATAAAGCAAAAGCTGTTGAGGAGATTGATGTTTTTCATTTAGCTCTCAAAGTTAAACAAAATGGTGACAAATTAGCAGCCAGGCTTGTTGGTGTGTAAAAATTCTGTGCAAAAAATGGTAACTGAGTTTGTGCTAAATTTCTTCCACTGCTATAAAATCCATGGTGCTCTCCATTTTTCTTAGAGTAAACAGCAGAGAGTTTGGCTAGTTATAGTTCACATTTGAACCTTGTGCATCAATACAATAAACAGATAGATATAGTTATTTTAGCATTTTTTTGCTGAGACATTTTGCATGTCAAATACACTGACATATGTACATTATATATGTTAATCATATACAAAGTTTTATTTTACAATTTTACATATTATTTTGTCCAAGTACCTAATGACATTTGCACGTATGTTAAGGATTTCTCTGACAACACTGATGGCCACAGCATTGATGCTTTTTGAAAAGGCAGTTTTCTGCCACAGATAAGAGTTTCTGTTGCCAGTTGAAATCTTGTTTCAGTCTCTCTCAGGCTTTAACTATGCTTTAACTTCAATAAAGATTGTACCTTGCAGCATAGGTAAACAAGAAAATGCCAACAGTCATGTCAGCCTGATAACCCATAAACGGCGATGTAGAAAAAGAAGTCATGACAGTTACCCTAAATGTTACTTTGCATGCCAATTCAGCATAGTTTGAAATGTTTTCTTTTTCCAGTTTTTTATTCATTTATCAACATCCTTTTCAGTTTTCAATACTGTATATTTTTCAGAGATGGAGCTGGGAGTTCTCAAGTTGCCACAGGTGTCACAGAAAGAGGCAACCCCCAATCCCACACACGCAAAGCTAGCACAACCTTAGTGAATTTTTATTCAATTTTCCAGGTCTGGCTGTCAAAATGCCAGTCAAGACCAGCAGAGCCCAGTTTGCTATTGTCACAAAACCCCAGTTTTCTGGCACACCGTTGCGCTTTGCTTCTCCTGAACTTTGGAGCCGATGGCGTTTAAAAAGGACAGCTGAAGTAAGTCTTACACTGTCTGAGAGCAACAAACTGAGGTCACAGAACCGTATAAATTCTTAAACAGGCATTGAAGTCTGTAGATGAAGTAATCTGGAAAAACACACACACACTCTCTACTTGTGCCTGTTGGCTTTTCTTGCCAACTACTTTGTCACATGGACACCCGGCTAGTTTTGACCTTTGATTACCACGATTCCAGACAAATATATTGAAATTTATCAAGGTTTTGAAAAACATTTGTTGTTTCTACTTTTCCCTATTTTTGAGCCTGCTGTTCTCAGCAGCACAGGAATGTATGCATTAGTCAGCTCCACACATATCAACATCTTCATCTTAGCCACCTGCCTAGACCACCCACCTTCTGTCGTGACACCTGCCAGTCAGAACTGTGTCAGCTAACAATTAGCTGGTGAGTCAAGTCAGCATATCAGTCAGTACAACTGTCTGACTGAGGCAAGTCTGTTGGCTTTCCACTCGGACAGTCAGCAAGTCAGAGAGACAGATTGTCATGCAGATGGCTCATCAGTTAGACATAGTGGCCCTCCACTGCACAGTGTCTATCAGGCAGGAGAATTGAGTCGTATTTCCTCAATTTCTGTTAAAATTTTTAAATGCATTTTTCATAAAGAAAGAATGTAAATAATCAGTATTTAATCTTGGAATGCCCCATTCAAGATTTATTTTTAGTAGTGCTGTTAATCAATTAAAAAAAATCACATTAATCACACTTTGGTGCTGTGATTAATCACAATTAATCACTACACCAAACTTTGTAAGCTTGAAATATAAATATGCATACACTTGTCATGCTTGCTGGAAGGCTGCCCCTCCTGTTACACTCCAACTAATGAAAATACAAGCAGTTATCAGATTATTTGGGGGTGGGAGGCGGTTGCAGGAGAAGGTAAATAAAGTACTCTCTCAGTACACATTAGCAACTAAGGTAAACTTACTCCACTACACATGCATACAAGTAGTAGAAAACTTGTTCAGGAGCCAATTGACAAATAAGATATATTTTACTTTCTAGTTCCAAGCCACCCTCTTCGTTTTGATGCCACCCTGGGCAATTGCAGCCAGGCTTGTGTAGCCTGGCTGCATATAGCCCATATCAAAATCTGCCACTGTATGCACGATTTAAAAAAAATATCGAGCATCTCAAGATTCTCAGTTTTCTATGGCGAGGTTTTTGTGCCACCAAGTTGAGCCCGCAGTGGTTTTCTGACATGCGCTCAACTCTGACAAGCGGCTCACAATCGACTCCATCTCTCTTTGCTCACTGGGTCAGTTCTGTCTGTGTGCTCACACTTTGCTCTGCCTGCACTCGAAACTTGACTTGTATGTAAATGAACCATACCACCAGCCAAATTTTTTCAAATCCAATCAAAGCATGTCTTGACAATACTGCATTCACTTCAGTGAAAAACAGCCAATCACAACCAGCAATTTGGGAACATTTCCACTGTTTTGCAGCCGATAGACACATTGCAGCATGATGTCACACTAATGGTAACTAATGTACCACAGCAATGACTTAATAAGTTAATTGTTGCCAAATTATTGCAAAATAAAGTCTGAAAGGCTGTTTTTCATCTAACTGAATTCAGTATTCACAAGGCATGCTTTGATTAGATGGAAAAAGCCTGTCTGTGATTGGCTGATAGTGTGGTTCATTTAAATACAAGTCAAGTTTTGATCACAGACACAGAGTCAAGTTCGATGACAGACAAAACTGGCCGAGTGAGCAGAGAGAGATGTTGCAGAGAGAGATATTGCTGAGCGCAAGCAGCTTGTCAGTTGAGTAAATGTCAGAACACCACTGCACACTCAACTTGGTGTCACTGCACGCTCACCTTGCTCATTGCACTCAACTTGGTGGCACAAAAGTCACACAATAGTTTTCCAGGTTCCTATATTCCTGTAGGAAGTCACTTTGTTTAAACATTAATAGAATTGTCTTTCTCCATTCATTTCCTATGAAACTTGTGTGATGAGGTGACAGTTGCTTGTCCTCATCCAGCTGAGCGACTAGAATAATTCAAATTTTTTAGCTTTTGACGTAGATGTGCACGTAGTGAGACAACACAAGAAAGCTGAGAAATGCTCAACTTTTGTCGCTGTCTGCTGTCACGGAAAACGTTCACCTTTCACAGTCATTTGTCACTCCCCATGTGTTGAGACCATAACGAGCTGCTGTGAATTAAGTAAACCCCTGTGAGAGAGAGACCCTCAGATCAAATTAGTAACTCGATTAATCTGCGTTATGTAATATATATATAATTTATTTTTTTTTACCATTTTTTTCTCCGAAGAGTTTTTGCGGCGCTAGCGGCTCATATTATTTTTTTGTGACAGTAGGCTGACAGGAAAGGGGGAAGGAGAGCGGGAGGACATGCGGCAAGGGTCGCCGGGACCGGTAGTCGAACCCGCGACGTCCGCGTCGAGGACTAAGGCCTCCAAACGTGGGGCATGCTAAACCCCTGCGCCACCACAGCATGCCCCTGCGTATTGTAATATTAATGCATTAAAATTTTTATATTGCTTACATCCATTAATGTGTTAACGTTGACGGCACTATTTTTTATCCTCGTACTGTTATAAGTCCTTTAAGATGAGTCATTTGCAAGTATTGATATCCAATTAAGACATGCATGTGCTTGAAAACTCATCAGCTATAAAGTACAATATAATAACAAACTATATTTGATTCCTATCATATGGTCTACCTTACTATTATAACTGTATCCCACTGCACTTATTAACAGCAGTTTCCATTTTTCATCTTAGTTGACACTCATGAGCAGAACATATAGTCATCAATACCATCATGTCTTGTTAAATGTGGCAATATTTTCATACCAAACTATTCATGTCAATTTTTTTTTCTTCCGTTTTTCCTTTCTGGTTTGGGTTTTGTCTTAATGGTTCACTTAGGAGGCTAAAATAAGTCACAGTCCAACATGAATCCTTGTTTTTTTTTTGTGTTTTTTTTGTAATAATCTTTATAGACCGAAAGGAGACGATGGAGAAAAAAATGCAATAGTATTTAAAATTTATTTGTACAGAAAGATGACGCAGAAAGATGACTAGTTCCTGTTCTGACTACAGCTGGGTGGGACTGGTATGTGAGGATTGAGAAAATGTGAGTGGTTTGGGAAGGAAGTCAGCCCCTTGGCAGCAGCCTATGTTTTTTGAGGAGAGGTCTAAGAAAATGTCTTTTCATAGCAGAACTTCTAAAAGTCTCTTGTAAGATATCAGCAGATTTGGCTGTAGTGACATTTTTAAAGAAAAAAAGAACGATTTATTACTAGGGACTTTAAAAAACAAACAAACTGAGAGCTATTTGCTAAGTATCATGACAAGATTATTAAGTTGGCAGCACTGCAGCTGTCACATGTGCCAATTGACACAGATAGATACTTGCAGCAGCCAATGCAGTCTCACTTTCACAGTTAACATGTTAAAGGATGGAAAATGTGTGAGATCACTGGGAAGTGAAGAAACACATTTGTTAAATTTATTGTCCTAATACAGATTTTTCAAGCACAGCAGTGGGTGTAATACTGAAAAATTAAATGTAAGTCCACTTGCAGGTAATATTATTATATTTTTTTTTTTCATTTTGGTATTATCAGACGAAAACACTTAACAGTTGTTTAAATGTGGACTGCATTTCTACCATACGGAAGATTGATTACATCTTCCTCATTTTATTGGTAGCAACGCCTGAGCACACATACATATGAAAATAATGAGCACAAGTAGGAAGGAGAGAGTCATCCTTTATTGTTATAGAAAGACGTTTTCACTGCTGTATTAACTGATTAGAATAATTTGAATGAATATGCCACTGTTGTTTATGCAGATAAGTATGTGTGTAAGTGTGATTTGGTTGGTGTGCTACTAACAATTCTTATGAACAGGTAAGATTTCAGCCTGATCTGTCTTCAAGTACGAACATCTCACACAAAACCTGTTGCACTCGCACACACTCAAAAACCCCCAAAAAACAATATGAGGGCCTGCACAGTTAACCTCAGCAGATAATTTGAAGCCGCTGCAATTGTGGTACTGTTGTATTTCTTTTTCTCTCCTCAGTAAAAGCCAGTGAGAACAGATAAACAGAAACAAAAGCACAGCACAGGTGCAGCCACCTTGAAAAGAACATCAGCACACTCATGCACTAACAGACGCCAACCCAAAACACTTTGTTTGGACCGAATCACTTCATACCAAACTGAAAAACAATGAAAGGATAGGCAGAAAATAAATTGCAACTGCTGGCAACCACATCGGGATTCACACAGAGATAATTCTCTCCATCAGACTAACTACGATATTACGGTCATTAAAGGTTTGACTTTGAACAGTGTGTCAGTGTGGGTTCAGGGGATTTATATATATGTATGTGTCTCCAAATCTCCAAAGAAATTATGAATGTGGATAAAATTTGGTGTTTTGACTTCTCCCACCATGTATGCACATCGTTCTGTGCTTGACTCTTTCTACTAGTTTCACGTTTCACAATTTAAAAATCTTCCTTTTCATATTTGTTTTTTTGCTACATATCTCTTTGTCTATCCCTTATAGTTTTTAATTATTCTAACTATATTTTTGTTCTCTCTTGCATAAACACTTGAGCTCTCACTGCTAATATGCTGCTTCTGAAAGTGCACTCAATATGGCAGTGTTCAGTAAATCCCAACATAAAATTAAACTTTTAAAACAGCAATTTGCTATTTGGTTGAGACCAAATATTAAAAATACCCAAATGAAATTTTAAAGTATTGCCCCTGGAGATGCTTGGACTTCGTGTAGCAAATCTGCCTTCAACTCTGACAGCATGGGATGAAATATCAAGGAGTCTGTGATGATGCGAGTGTAGACTAGGAAGCTATTTTGTGTGTTCAAGCTGTCATTTTAAAAGCCAAGAGCTGCTTGAAGGATATGTTGCTTCCCTAGAGGCAGAAAAGGCAAAATATAAGATTTATCTCAGACAAGCTCTGCAACACAGCGACGCTGGGCTGATATGTTTTAAAACCACTGCCATTGAAAAAAAAAAACCAAAGTCGACTGACATTGTGAACACATCTTGGATGTGACAGATATGGCATCTTTATTACTAATTCATTGGAACAAAGTTGGATCTTGGCAAAGTGCTTCCCTGTGCATCCCGATCCCTCATCCAAATGAATCTGAAAAGGCAATCTAAATTAATAATCTCATAGAAATCTAACTTTTAGCCATTGAATACACTGATGCCCTTAACAAAGACTAAACATGTCCACTAAACAGAATTCTTCATATGCTCAACATTTCTCCCTTCGCTTTTTTGTGTGTACACAGGAAGCAAAGTTTGTTTTTTCTTTGCCCTTTTAACACAATGTTACTCCCTGAGAGTTTGTATTAACCTTAATAAACGGATGTGGTATAGCAAAGGCAACGCCTGTAAATAGTAAACACCAACCTGTTAGAGATTTTTAGACAGCTATTTTGTTTTATTTTTCCTGATAGAGTTTAAAGGCAGAATATTTATGGTTTCGAGACAAGATAGAGGAAAAATAACACTTTAATGCTTTGGCTGCTTTAAATTAATCATTGCTATACCTGTCGGTAAAATACAACACTTATGAAAAGCTGGGAATCCATGGTGGATTTTGTTCTCATGTCATTCTCTTACATTTCTCACTTCCTCCACAGTTTTGTACAGCATAGTTGGGTTTAAAATTGCTTCAGGTTGATATTTTCAGCCGTGCTTTAATAAATGTTTCTCACGACAATAAAGTTTTAAGTGGTCCCATGATTCCCATGAGTGAAGATTATCAGTAATATTCTCAGAGGAGCTTGATTTTTTTTCCCACAGATAATCTGTCTTGTATTATACTATCATGACATAATTTTAACAAATATGTAAAAAAATTTGTTTTTTTAAAAATTAAAAGTTGAATAATGCAACTTTGAGAGTAAAGCTTAAGATTTTGAAGTCTCATGAGCAGAAAACATTGATAGTAGCACTCTTTATGAATAGGCTATTTCATTTATGAATCAGTTGATGAATCTTAAGTATAGTAATTTGACACTGTAAATTGGTTTTATAAGGAAATCATGTATTTTTCCTCATTTAATTTATTCTTTTAAACTTTAAACGAGTGATTTTCTTTATGTAACATCTTGGTGTTCAGGATGTCTGAGAGCTAAATTCTCTTATTTGCCACAGTGAATGCACAGAGATGCACTCAGAACTTTGTAGTCAGGAGTTATCAATACTTGTGATACTGTTGCTCCAGAGAACGTCAGGTGTTTGTGAACCAGTCACTTTGCCCATCAATACCTTCAGCCACCACTGGGCTTGTAGTCATTCACAATCTTAATGTGGCCCAATTTGACACTCCTGCTCTAGTTGAAATCTATTGGGCTAGAAGGAACTGTGCTCTAGTCATTAATATACTGAATCAACAACAGAACCTGTTACTTTTAGAGAGAATGGCTGCTAAGATTACACTACTGTATGTGTGCACACACAAGCTGACACTTTACACGCCTCTCTTCCTGACAGAATGTCTTTTCTGCATATTTGCGTATGCTGCATATGTCTGCTGCTCCCTCTGTCGGCCTGCATGTAATTGCTCTGTCATACCATGGACATTGCATGCTGCAAACACTGGAGGATTCTTCCGCTTCACCCACACAGCCTTATAATTATGGTGGCCTCCCTCCAGGGATTGGTTAGATTCAGGTGGGGGACAGCAGAGAAACCTCTCTAACCCTCCCAGCACCAAGCCCACATGTCCGCAAGGCTTCTATTAAGCAAGCACTCGTGCAATTACCTGAAGATGAGGGAGTGACATTAATGCAGCTGGAATGTGATGAAGTGGTTTCTATCATGTTTAGCAATGAGCAGTACTGCATAGATATTATGTAATGTTCCTGTATGTATGTATATTGTGGGAATGGATCAGCTGTTTAAAAGTGCAGTCAAAGTAGAGATGGTAGAGAAAGTGATGAGATTTTCTCTAGGTGTGTATTGTGTAGCATAGAGCTATGCAACGGAGTCCCTTCTCATTCTGTCCATACATGCTGTTAATCAAATGATTGAAAAGAAACTTGTAGAAGAAATAGAAATGTGTCTGGTAGGATTTATTTATTTTTTTTCGGTCATGAAAACCATAGAGAACCATTGTGTGAAAACAAGTTGTCTGTTGGGCAGCACACTGCAGGCAAGTTACCCAATTAGATAGTCTTATGAGTTAA
The DNA here is from genome assembly GCA_903066825.1 of Alfaro cultratus. Taxonomy (NCBI): domain Eukaryota; kingdom Metazoa; phylum Chordata; class Actinopteri; order Cyprinodontiformes; family Poeciliidae; genus Alfaro; species Alfaro cultratus. The sequence continues at coordinate 17,376 of CAEFZX010011929.1, read as the reverse complement.
CTAAGTTAATTAACTTAATAATCAAGAGAGATTTAACCTGTGTGCTTATGAATAGCTGTGTGTGTCCCAGCTAGCTAGTTTATTATGTATATCTATATTGTTAGCCAGTGATGGGAACTTCGGCTCTATTCAGAGAGTCGGCTCTTGTGGCTCGGCTCCCAAACGGCTCTTAATTTATTATTGTCTGCAGTCCCATATTTTAACTTAACTGGGCAAATAGGAATGTTTTGTTTTATGAATCATTTTGCATTCAGTGTTCCCAGTATGAGAAGAATTATGCTTCCTTACGTTTATGTCTCTGTTCTGTTAGAAAAGCAGACATTCTTACCTTTGTGCAATATTTTAATCAGACTTTAATTTTTTTTACCCAAACAAATAAGTAAAACTCTACAAACAAATCTACCGATCAGACCCATAATCATAGTTATCTATTGTTATAGATAACTATGTTTATCTAGAATCATAGTTATATCTATAATCATAGTTTATCAGCTAGTTGCTGCTTCTCTTTCTCTTTGCGACACACTCCTCCTCGCCACTGTCTAAAGTGCAGGTCATTTACTACCCAACCGCCTAAAACTTATGTTTCTTTAACTATCATAAATGATTTATCACATTTCTGTCCCCTCTTTTCTGAGCTCGTTTTACAGATATTTGTGTTGACTGCTCTTGTCTTTTCTGCCATCCTGAAAGTTGAGAAGATTACATTAATTGCACTAGATGTATTTTGAAAAATCAGAAGCAGTGAACAAAAAGACATTTTACTTTCTACATATCTGAGCAAGTCCAGGCGTGTTTTTATCCAGAGAAAAGTGGGAAAAAAGCAAAACAATTGCAAAAACAAAGAAATTCCCAACTGAAATGGGTCTAGCCAGCAGACGCGATACAGAATGTGCTCTCAATCTTTTTTTGTTTGTTTTTATTTGTTCATAAAAATATATATTCTGAAACTGAATAAGCAGTTCCAGTATGCAAAAACGTCCTTTTTGTATGAAGCCAGTTTGGTGCCAGGGTCACTTTTTAAACATTGTTTCTCAGTGTGCCAAGAGGAATAAACGTTTTCCTCTCTTTTATGTTTTATTTTTTTTATTTTTTTTATTGGATGTTACTATGCCCCATCTGTATCACATTTTGCATTGACTATTTTTGTTCCACTAAATCACTGAAGTTAGCTTCTATCATTTCATCCAATTTATTCTCTATGTGAAAAGCTGGTTGTCATTTTCATTAATATATTTTAGTATATTTTACTAACATGTCCCTCATCCAAAAATATCCCCAACAAGGAAGTGTATTCTAAAATGAAATAGAATCACTTAAAAAAAAACTTTTTTAAGGTATTATAGAGTAACACCATCATATATAAAATATATAGAAAAATAAAAACATGAAAACCTTTTAGTACATTGTACATTGTGTGCCAAGAATGTATTCTTGCTAAGTTATTTTTCATGTCTAGCCATAGCATGGATTCATTCCTGTTGAATTAAGAGTTTGAAAAACATACGAGACAAGTGGCAAAGAAAAAAAAATTCTTTTGTGTAAAAAACAAAACAAAAAACAAAACAATAAAAAAACAAGAGTTGGACATTCAGCTTATCACAGTTGCCAAACAACTACACAAGAGTTCTTGATTTTCTACTGTTGGCTAAGACACAAGGGTCAACAGAGAGGAAAACAAATCGTGCTTCATTAAAGTCACTTTAAAATCTACTCAGGTTGATTACATCCTCAGAATGGCTGCTTGAAAAACATTTTTTAACCTTTTAACTACCTTTGACAGTAAATTAATTAATTAATTTAAAATTAATTGTAATGATATTTAATGTACACAATTAGGATTTTCTATTACCAGATACTGATTGATATGGGTTTTTTTTTTTATCCATCAACTTGGAGCCCATTAGGAACAGATCAACTTTAAATGCCAAAAGAAAAAAAAAATCTTATCAATAAAGAGCAAGCCCTGCTGGGAAGGTAGAACTGCCATCTACAAAAAAAAATATCAATTAAAAAAATATATATCTGCTGTTGCAGTGCTATGTGAATGATGATTTAAACACTGTTAAACAAAGAGAATTTTCAATTGCTTTTGTGGCAAATTGGCTTGACACACCAATGTAAATCGGTTTATGTAAATCTCATAAAGAGTGCTGTCCTTATCTCAACATGACATAAACCAGAAGCTGAATCAAAGCCTTTAAAACCAACAGCTCTAAGTAAACACTGAGATGGGTTGGCGGGAACTCCAGTGCAGAGGTTACGCTTTGCAAATAGAATGCTTAGGGTTTAGTGAGTAACACGAAATTAATCAACCTTTCAGCTGATTTACTTAGATTAGGCTTCATTTTGTTTTCCCTGGCTGGTTACTTTTATGTCTGCTCAAAGTCATCTCTGTTAGTTATTCTTTAGCTTTTTCCACAAAAGATGAAAGTGAAGAAATCATCTGAAAAAAGGAGAGCCAGAGTTTTTATGAGACCAAAACATAACAGAGATCCTCAGATGATGTAACACCGCAGTCATGAACTGCATGTTTCGAACACCTCTCTTCAGGAACGTTAGGTTGAATTCTAGAGATGGTTTTCTGTTGTGTCCAAATCATTTTGCAGAGACACCTGACTGGCATAAGAAGTCACAAATAATGAGGGTATTTCAGATGGGGGTAGCCAAAACTGCTGACACAAAAATGACAAACAAAAACATTTAGAATTTAGATGGACTTAGAATAAATAAATTTCATCTCATGCAATTAAAATTCAGTTTGGCCAATTTATTCTTTTATATATTGAGTAGCTGCAAAAAAGATTATGTAAAAGAAATGACAGAAACATCACAAGGGTGAAAAATTTACCTGACGGGGATTAATCTGTCAGGTAAACACTACTAATATAGTAGAAGATAAAGGTTTATTTGTTCAGCTGAGTACCAGCAAAACAAAAATAACTCAATCATGAGAAATTAGCAACTTTTAAAGTTCTGATAAAAACGTAAGATAAACATCAGTCTTTGACGTTACGAAACAGCAAATATTTCAGAATGCTATAAGAGGTTAAATGAGCAAACATATCTTTTTGTAGATTCTTACTGCATAAACACAAAACAAAAGCTTTTCAGAAAAAGGTTTTGCTCAGCTATTCTTAACAATAATAGAATCAAATAATATTTTTAAAAACACTCATTGTTTATCTGTTTTTATCTTACTTTCGTTATTGCCCTTTTACAGAGCAAGCACTTGTGCAAGTAATAGGTTTTTTGGTCATAATTTAGCAGTAACTTAGGCAAGTATTGTGGCACAAAGAACAGTTAAAAATACAATGTAAAAATCGTGTCCAATGATTTTAAGAATGTGTTAAGTCACTGTAGTTTATTCAGTAACATACAGTGTTATTCTGCATATGGTGGTTAAAATAAGTACTGAACATGTCAATTCTTTCCCAGTTAAAATATGATTTTATTGGCACACAATTGAAAGCACATGTCAACAGCAATCCAAGTAATCCACACATGTAAGAAGTTATGGTAAATTATAAATGAAGCATATGATGAGATCCATTTTAAAATACTTAGGCTACTTTGTTTAAAACATTATTCGTGCATAAATTGTTAGGCACCTCACTAACAAAACAAGATATTTCTCAAAAAGATCATTATTTGTATTTCTAATTGATAAAAGAAATAAAAGGTGTGGTCGGTTATATATATTTTAAACTTTATTATTTTGGATCACAAAATAATCCATTTAGCCATCACTGCAGTAGCCAAACCAGTATTGTGTGTTAATGAAAAGTAATATGACCAAAGCACACAGTTCAATCTAAAGTTCTTCTGAATAGTTGGCTTGAGATCCCCTGGTAAATCTTTTGCCTCAGTCTGTTACCTTCAAGTCAACCTCCTACACTTTCAATCAACAGTGCTGATCAAACTCTTGCTTTTATGATTATAAAATATAAATCAGTACAACAAAGCTGACATCTCCCTGTCAGCCAGTCTCTGAGTTGGTTTAACTGACTCCCTTCTGTAATCCGCCTAGAGTACCACAATTTAGCCAAGACCTGGGGGTCACTGTTAGTGTTGTTTCTTTTCTCTTACGCCAGGTATTAAAGAGTGACCCCTGAGAGCAGGTCAAGCTGAGGTAAATCTTTATGTTAACTAAGCTACTTTCTCTTCTCAGTGTCTCTGTCTTCACACAAGAAAATACCAGGAACTGATCACTAGGAGCAGAATCTAACTTTAATGTTTGTTATATGCATCACTTCACACGTGTTTGCTTTAGTACAACTCCCTTATGTAACTCTAGAGTAGCTGAGCCAGAAACATGGCTTTTCATCTGCTTTGTGTATATGACTCATAAAAAAAAGAAGCCACAGACCCAAGGCACCAAGGAAGAGAGGAGGAAAACAGCTCAACTGACTGATGACAAGTAATGATTTTCAGGCCTATGTTCCTGGAAGTGCAATTTGTCGTATTAGTTGAAAAACGCTGAGCCGAGTAACAAGAACTCATCGCTGCTGTTGTTTAGATGACAACTCGCACAATTCCTCTCCTAGACGGCCCCCTGTGTGTTGTTGGAGACTTGTGATAAATAATTGAAATGTTGACTCAGCCCAGTGGTCTAGGTCACAACAAGCTGTAGTACTGCTTATGTGGGATGTGTGTGTACATAGGTTTCCATGCATTTGATAAACCTATGAGGCTGGTATCTGAAAGACATCATTGTATATTCATCTGGGAGAGGGGGCATGAGGCTTGGACAGATATGACGGTTGAACCAGAATGGCACAGAAGTCTAAGAAGGAGTGAGAGTGAAAGGAACTGTGAAATTGAACAGCTGTTGGAAGTTACGTCTGTTGAGCCGGACGTGCTGTCCGACGCTCAATCTGCCCAGTAGTGGGTGAGTGTGAACACACATGTTCACTCACCTGCAAAAGTTCTCACTGGCACAAGCTACAGATCATGGACGCAAGCATTACCTGGAAGCAGAACAGTGGTGTTTCACAACTTAATTTATCTCCCGTATAAGCTTTTTTATAGGGTTGAATTCAATTTAAGCCAAACCAAAATGTGAAAAACTAAATTCAAATACTTTTTCTTTCTTGTGTTTAGTGTCTTGGACTTGCTTGTTTGTTTTTTGTTGTTCCTTTTTTTCTGGAAAAAAACAAATTCTTGAAGGTAGAGATATAACGTGGCTCATAAACTATAAGTAGTCCTGCAAAATGTCCACCTTTTCAGTGTTTCGATCCAGTTAAATATGTCAAGTCAATGAATGGCTTTGAAGTCCTCTGGAGACCTGAATTTAGATACATGTAGTGCTGCAGCTGCAAGACAGTGGAGCCTTTCCAATAGCCATGTCTTACCGATGGACTTAAAGTCAATTTCACTCGTCTGTACTGCCCAGTAAATTCCAGACATTAAAGGAAATCTGACAAAACAGAGAAGATTAGATTTCTGCAGTATTTTATTGTTATAAGGTCCTGCAATCAATTTTCTGAGAGTCCATTCTGGTTTGTCCTGTTGATTCAAGTGTAATGAATAATATAGCAAGTAATATAACTGGTCATCTTGCTGAAATGAAACATGCAATCTGAGGCCCTGTTTACACGACAACAATTTCTGGTGAAAACGGAAGAGTTTTGTTGCGTTTGTACTGTACATTTACATGAAACCACCAAATGTTTTCTCTGACAATGTCACAGATTGAAAACTGGTTCCAGAGTGCAATGTTTCTGAAACTTACCAGTGTCCGTTGTCTTGTAAACAGAATAAATTGATCTTTTTTTGTCAGGGAATCCCTAGCTCATGTATAGTCTGACGCAAAACATAGCTGCTTCCTACAATCCACAGAAGAAGAAGAAACTACCGACTATACTGGTGTTACTACAATTCGTGTTTTCCCCATCAGATACGGTTCCCCCAGCGTCTCTTCACCGCTCCGCACCGCCCAGATGGCAAAATGCACACATGCTTGTTCAGCGATCATAACAAGCACTCGCTTGTTAATCGCTCTTATCTAGAGAACTATGGACACTGTGAAAGCTCAAACGTGTTTCAGCAAAGTTATCCCACTGTTTTCCAACTGCGCCCTAATCAGATGCACATAGTGTGTGTTTTCCCCCAGTATTTGGGAGAAAACTACCTGAAGGGGAAACACGAATCGACGTGCTTTCAAGTAGAACTTTTTTTTAAACACATGCGCACTTAGTTTCAAAGAACCTAGCACCAACTAGTGGCGTGGCGAGAGCATTACATGTTTTCGATGTGTAGCGTTACTGTGTAAACAAAGATTGTAATTAGAACGTCTTCATGTAAATGTAATAGCAGAAACTAAACAAAAATAAAATTTTTGTTGGATCATTGTCGTGTAAACAGGGCCTAAGAACATAGTACGTTGGTTTACTTTGCATGTGAGTTGAGCCCAATCCGATCAAACATGGGTATCGGAGTTATTAATGATGTCACTCTGACTCAGGTAATAGACTTCGCTTTTCAGACTTGGATGAAAAGTTGTTGCACATTTAGATTTTAAAGTACTCATTGTTATCTCATAGTTAAATATACGAAGATGTTTTTAAACAATTAACAGACATATTTGTTTGGATTCAGTGTAAACAAAGATTTTTTGGAATTAATTGGATCTTCTCTTGTGGTGAATAGTTTACTGCTGTGGAGTGAGCACTCCACTGCTCAGCATCACCTTCCTTTGAGAAATGTTAGAGTTGAAATGACAAAATGATAGATGTTGTTTGTTTTTTGCAAACCTTTGGAGCTGTGGATGTAATAATGGGTTGTTACAATAACAACTGAGGAAAGAACTACATGGAGCCTTATCCGACAACTTTGTAAAATAGAACTTGTTCTTAACAGTCCCATAAACTGAGTCGCTATTAAAGGATTGTCATGAATACTACAATGATTTCTGTACCAAATAGCGTTTCATCTTCCATCCTGCACAATAATAGCAAAGTGGATTATTTCATAATAAATGCTTGAGATCTAAAAGAGAAAGCTTTAAGGCAAACCTTTGTTGTGTTGAAAACTCTCTTATTAAATAAATTAACAGTAACAAAAAACACAGTTCCTGAAAGCTTTTCTGCTTTCAGGAATTGAAAGCATCTACAAAATAAGTAGAAGCTTATGAATAATAGCATCTATTTATTTTTTATAAGTAGATGCTATATGTTTCTTGTATTGGACTTCAGAATAAAAAAAAATCTTCCAGCTGGAAGTGAGCACCTATGAGACAACAACTGAAAAAGACCAGTTATGTCATTTTTACGTGACAGACGTGTGCACATTTGTTACGTCATAGACCTAAACATAAGTGTGGTTTTTAGTCACAATCATCATGTTACCAACCCACTTGCAGCTGTGGAAAGTGTGGACATAGAGCAGCTTTGACATCCCATCACCCTGTTTAACCATAAAGACACAATTTGGGGTCTCTTTGTGGTTACAACATCTGTTCCATGCTGGTATAAATGAGAGTGCAATGTGGTATACACTTCAAGTCTGAAAACACCTCTTAAGCCGTTTACTTTCAAGTTAATCCCAGATTTTGTGAGGTGAACTGCCACCATGACATTGACTGCACAAGTTCTGAGTGAATAAATCCCACCAAGTCCAAGAGGTCGTTCAGTCTTCTGCTCAAGAGCATGGCAGCATCAGGTTCTGGTTCAGGCTGGCTAATCCTTCATCAAAATAACCATTTCATTTTTGTTTTTTTGAGAAACTTTATCTAGTGTAAAACAGTTTTGTTTTTATCACAGTATTCTGTCATTTTATCAATATTTTATCTGGATTTTTAAGTCATTTTTAAATACGTTTTAATGTTTGGTGGTTAAATTAATTTAGTTACATCTGAATATTTCAGTATAATATTGTCCATATGGTTAGAAGATATTTGATCTATTATTATTAATGATTCTTATCCCTGTTTAATATAGAATTAATAATATGACTACTCAGGAAATCAAAATCTGTAAGAGCTTTGTTTTGAAATTGTCCAAAAGCAATAATATGTATCTAGCACTACATAATTCTTCATTGTCAAATGCTATAAACAGATGACAAATAAGAAGACAAAAACAAGCTTAAGTGCAAACTTTGAGTGATCAACCTCTGATCAACATAAACGATGCAACAGGAAGTATTTAGTAGCAAATATGTGACTGCTTTTTGTTGGACTTAAAACACAAGAGTAACAGAACCACATTTTAAAGTTCAATCTTAGCATATACAGTATTATCCAACAAATTAAACCAGCTTAAGTGAATATCAACTATAGTCATAAGTAAATATAATTGTTTGAAGCTTCTGGTATTGTGCTCTCCATTAATGGTAGTTTGAACACCAACAACTGCATGAATTTATATATGAAGTTTTGTTTGTTTCACTTTATCTAACTTTGCTCAAAAACATATTAAACTGTGACTATAAAGGAGGGGTATGTACTGTTACACCCTACTATTAAATCAAAACCTGCCCTCTGACATTTTTAGGTAGCTAAGTTGGAGTGACTTAATGGCACCAGAGGGGATTTGATGCCAGATAGGAAAAAAGGTCATTGTTTAGTTCTTGGCATCGCTGAACTGTGCAGTGATCAGGGTGAGAATGGGGAGTAATTGCACTGAGATTCCCCTTTTTTTTCTCTCATCTCCTATCATTAGAGATGTCAATGTGGTAAAGCTGCTCCATGCCCAGATTCCATTATTGAACACAAACCCTACTTAACTGTTGCCATAGCACTCATATATCTAGAAGATCTGTTCAGTACCATACCTTTTTATCCCATAACCTAGTCTGCATATGTTTGCTAAAAATAAACAACAGTTTGACAAGCGGAAAGTAATGTATTTATCCAGGAAACAGCCACGGCAAACAGTGTTTGGGAAAGAACGTTTGTATTCTGTGTATAATCATATTGTTGCACTGTCAGTTCACTAATGCCTTCAACAGGGAAAAGAGATTTGGCGTTCTTATGCGTTTCAAATCCGTACTTGGAACTTGCTCTTCCTGTCTAAACAGACACACACAAGTACATGCACCCAAATATACCCAGACAAAGCGAGTTATTTTTCAGGGTTTAGTACAGTGATTATTCTTGGAGAAGTAGACTTGGAAGTTTGGTCCTTTGCATTTTTGTGTGTGATGAAGTATATGTATTCTCTTTTAAGACACATAGTAACTCATATCCTCATGACAGCCCACTCCTGTTAATCACATTTTACATTACTCATTTCTATTTCCTTGTCATTCTTCATCTTCACCTTCCTTTGCAGTTTCTTGTGACACCTGTCGCTTGCACTTTGGAAGAGACAGACTGATGTGCAGACATTAATAACCCTCAACCTGCTCTCACCCCACTCACAAGCCTTAGGCTGATAATATTTGCAGACTTCGTTCTGAAGCTTTTCCACTTCTCTCTGTCACACGTTGAGCAGTGATGGGTTTGAAGCAGTGGTAGAGCTCATATGCCTAAAAGGGAGGGTGGGAGTCTGAGATTTAGATACTTTATGAGGCAAGTACAGTGCTTTGCAGAAGTATTCGCTCTCCTTGAACTTTTCCAAACTTTGTTATTCACAAACATCAATGTATTTTACTGTGGTTTAATATGTTAAACCAAATCAGTTAGAATTACAAAGTGGAAGGAAACTTTTTTTTTTGTTTATGATATTTTTAATGATATTTTGCAAATAAAAAATACTGAAGCCAAACAATGTCTTCAGACATTTTGTCTAGATGTGTGTAAATCAGTCCTGTCCACCCAGCTTAGGTGTTAGAATATGAGAGACAAGCGTTGCCTGGCCAGTATGGAGAAGTTGGAAGAAGAATTTTGCAAAGATGAATGCAGTAAATTGTCATCCCTCAATGTACAAAGCTGGTAAAGACATTCGCTAGCCCCCAAAAGTGAACATAAATCCATTCCCCCATACATTTGTGGGGGCAAGCATATAAAATTTTACATTTTATATTGTAGAATTGTAAATGGACTTGTATAGCGCTTTACAGAGTCCAGAGGACCTGAAATGCTTCACACTACATTCAGTGATTCACCCATTGATGGTGATTATAGCCACTGTTGCCCAGGGACACACTGAAAGAGCGAGAATCAAACCGTCAAACCACAGATTGAGGCACAAACTCCTACCACCGTTGCCACCATAACATCCCATAAATTACATGTAAGAAATGTTTTTAACCATATATAATAATTATTGTATTGCACTACACTGTGCAATACTTTCACATAACATACTAATTTAAATGTGTGCTTGCAATGGGACAAAATGTCTGGAAATTAATTTTTGATGAAGTTTGGACAAGTTTGTATAGTTAGTAATTGTCAACTTTTGACTTTTAGTAGCACTATCATGCTACGCAGAGCACGTTTATGTGGAACAGTGATGATGATATTGATATTACAGAACAAACAAACATTAAAATGTCCACTTATTGAATGTAAATATGGCTCATTGCACCCTCAAATTGAATCCTTAATCATATCTGATGGTGCCGGGTCATTAAAGCCTGCAACACAATGTAGACACCATATAACACAAGCAAGTGGAATATCATCAGAATGAGATGAGATTGCAAGGCAATTTGCATTTAAATCAAATTTAGTAAGAAAGGGGCCCTATTTAACTCAAAAGTCAAAAGTTTGCATGTCCTTGGGCAGGGTTTTTACACATTTCATATCAACATATGTGTGTATTTGCTTTAAAACAAAACTTGCTTCTTGTGTGCTTATTCCTCAGTATGTCTATGCTAATTAGTTGTGTTGTCTGTGGGTGGGAGGAACATTTGATTGTTGGCGGGTTTGTTTCCCCTGAGTCCTGTCTGATGGGGATAAGAGAATGGCCTGAGGCAAGCCAGATAGACGGATGCTGTGTTTATTCCCACAGTTCCACAGGCTATAGCCCCAACATCACAGCAAGGCAAAGACAGAGTTGTAGGGAAGCAAGGAATACACCAAGGAACTGTGATGATTAAGACAAAAAGGGGGTGTAATGGGAAGCAGCAGGGAAAGGAGATTATTAGGAGAGGGGTATGCCAAAGGAAGTAGTGATGGATCTGCTGAAAGGAAACCGAGTGGGGACTTATATTATGTCAAGAAGCTTTTAAGTCCTTGAAGAACCTCATATGCATACTTAAAACCCCCATATCCAGATTCCAGGCTCTATAAAAGGCAGATGAGTCTGTGTGGCTTTAATCTGTACCCAGCTTATTGTTGATGGATGCCCACCTTTTTTTCCATCCTGAAGCACCCGCACAACTTCAACATTATGGAGCCATTCTAAATAGATATATTTTACAGCTTTATGCAAAAGACTGAAGCAAATCTGTCAAAATTGAAATATGAGGATAACAGACTCAAGAGAAATGCCAGACTGCAGGTTTTTAAACAAGAAAGCGTGCCAAGAGGTGCCTGACAGAATAAATCACATTAGATCATAAGATTGTGTCTTTAATTGCAATTTCTAATTACCTTTTAATGTGATTATAGAACGGGTACTTGATTAACACCTAATTTGACTGTATACTATAAATCTCTACAAAACGTAATTTCCTCAGTAGATAATTCATGTTTGAGTGTTATGTTTTTTTTTGAAGAACAGGTGAGACAGTAGACCTACAGTAGTGGCATTTTTGTGGTTTTTTTTTTTAATAATTTTTTTTTTATTCTTTTCCATTTCAGAAGCCTTTATCTACATGCAAGGCAATTTTAGCTCCTGACTTTTTTTGTAGGGTAAAAAAACTACATCTAAAGGGTTAGCTCTGCTTTTTAAGAATTTAAAGGTCTTAAGAGAAATTTTAATGAGCGCTTCAGTGTTTGTAGAGATGCCTGCCTTTTTTGCTTTTCTATAATCTAAGTTTATTTTAAATTGAGAATAGTCCTGAATGTGAATTTAAATGACATTGAACAAGCCTTAAGATTGTTGTGCTTGTAAATTCCTGACCTCACAATATTGTAGTTTGACTTGTTCCTTGTATTTGTATTAGTTTTTCACAGAAGAATAGATTCTAGGTCATAGAAAACAGTGTATTTGACGTGTTTGTAGTTTTGATAAAGCAATGTGAAGCAACTAGAGATGTAACTTCTGAAATCATGCCATCTTAATGTCGTCTATAATCAAGGGTTGTTTTTTTGTATAATATGCCTTAGCTATTCAACAATCTGTTGACAACTGTTTTTGTTATATGTATGATTTCCATTTGAACATTTCTCATGAAGGTAAACTGTTTGGAATAAAAACGGCTGATGTTCACACTTATTCGTAACTTCCATTAGCTGGTTTTTACCAGTCTAGTTTCAGCCAGCTTCTGCACAAGTTCTTTAGCTTTTGTCATTGGGTTGATGCACAGTTTTTACACCAATAGGCATTCATTACTAGACATTGATCATGTTCCCTTCCTGAACAGTCAATGATATCATCTTTCCCATTTTTATATGGGGTTGAAAATTATCCTTCTTGATATTCAAAAAATTACCAAATAGCAATCATTTTAATTCTAACTGAGCATCATGAGAAAAAGTTTGGTCTGATTTATGGTCGGATAATGACGAAAAAAGGGTTACGTTTGTTTGTTATACTGTGAAGTACATGTCTGATTTTAGCCCTGGTCCTACACCTTCACTGATCCCTCCTTACAAATAAATATGCGTGACACAAACTATCCCATTGTAGCTCGAGTTGCACATTCAGAGTTGTCCATCTGGAAAGTGACCCTCTGCACCAGTCCCAATTATTTATTTTTTTTCTTGCAGTGTCTGAACAGGGTTTCTCATAGGTTTGCCGTGTTTCGTTTCATCCATGTTTACATCTCTTAGGAGGTTCCCAGTCACTCCTGAATAAAAGTATCCTCACAGCAAGACTCTGTCACCAACATGTTCCACAAAGAGGGTATTGTGTTCAAGGACATGTGATGGCTGATTTAGTTTTACAGATTTTAAGAAACAAAATTTGTTTAGGAAACATCTTGTTTGTTTGCCTTTCTTAACTAGCATTGAAATTGTTCATTTACAGCTATGCTTAGCCATAAAAATGCTGCAGAGCCTATTTTCATATAATACAGATTTCATAGTTGGACATTCACAACAAAAGAATAAGAAATCTTGGATCAAAAATTGGCATCATGTTATGTGGGTGCATGATAAAGACTCTTAAGGCAATGTCATTTTTATTTCATCCGCTGTTTACTTTCATCAATTTTCTATATGGTATATTCTTGCATCTTAACTTAATCTTTGCTGTGTTTTAATACCAAAATCTATCACATGCAATGTTTATATGTACTCCTGCGAACATGCTAGAAAGAATAACACAATTTGTCCTTATGGGTCAATAAAGTTGAAGCATTGTCAAATTCCCATGCAGCATCTTTGTCACACTGGCATCTGCAAATCAATAAAGAAATTATCTGTCTAAATTGTAGTTACAAAAATGTGGAGGATGTTGTTTTATGACAAAGTGGGCTCAATATACCTTTATTATTAAATGTTTTATTTAAGGAAATATAGCATTCATTCCCCACCTGTTGTAGCAATGTACATCAGTTACAATATGTATTGATTAGCAGCTCAGCTGGACTGTCTTGAAACATGGATAAGTTCATTATAACTGAGTTTTAAATTCAGCTTGTGCATCTTGTGTCAAATGCAAATGATTGGTGGAGAAGCAGCTGTTTCCTTGTCCAGGTGTAGCAAGCTAATGTTCTGTCAGACTTCCAGAACAAATATAGCACAACAAAAAATATCTTTCCATCATCAGCCCTTCATTAAGCGATTCAACTTTTATCATGTCATCTGTTTTTCATTCTACCAATATGTTCATCCACTGATACAATTACACTTCCTCTTTATTTACACACAAATGCCCAATCAGTTTTGGCTTTTTAATCATTTAAGTCAAGATTATTTGTATATCACTTTTCAGCAACAAGGTAGTTCAAAGTGCTTTCAAAACCAAACAAATCAACTGTAAAACAAGCAACAAACATTTTCAAATGTAATTTTTTTCTCATCCAAAAAAGGGTGAAATGATAAACAGTATAGGGGTTAAAATATATGCATTCACCCCAACTCATATGCCAAAAACATCTCTTACCAAGTTGCAGAGACAAGTGAGTCTTTTTGTAGACTTTAACAAGCTTCAACTTATCTTCAGAAGATATTTGACTTCTCCAAAAAAAGCCCATACTTTAAAACTTACATATTTGAGGCTAAATATGTAATTTCGGCAGCCTTTCAGTTCAGTTGTTCCAGCATCTTTTGGCTTTACTCAAGGTTGTTTCTCTTCTTGAGAATTCTTATGAATTGCCCTTCATCTGATGAGGACAGCTTGGTTGAACCTTTGCAACAAGCAGGTGTTCAAATTGATTTTGAGTAAATTCTTAAGCTACATTGAAATGGTGGGTCTGTGTCATAAAATCAACCATTTTAATGAACTTTATCACATCTGATGAACAGAGTGATCAAATCCTGTCCCAGAATTTTCCCAGAAGCTTGCTAGTGGCAAGAAAAAGTGTGTGGAGTAACCTGCTGGAGGATATTTAAATATTAATGAGGATGTATACATTTCAGAATAATTCAGAACCTGTGAAGGTTGGAAAAAACTAAATAAAGGTCAATCAATGCATTAATCAACCTAACTAGTTTATCTAAAAGTTGCTTTTAATTATCTTTCCACACTAGAAACAGAAGAGTTCAGATAAGTCACAACAAATCTCAAATTGGCCAACCATTCAGGCCCATGACAAGTTTCTATAACTTATTTTTATGTTATACAAACTTGAACTCAAAGTTAAGCTTGTCCCACTAGCATTCAGCTGCTTGATGGCAAAGCCCCGTGAAAGCAGAACACAATTTTAACTCCCATCAATACTCCTTGAAGTACCAAAAAGTCACTCATATGGCCTCTCTGTCTATATTTCCTCTGCTCAGGAAGTTGCCTAAAACCATAAGCATATTACTTGTATTTGGAACATCTCGTGACATTTCCAACCTTCTTTCCGCGTTGACTGAATAACAAGCACCAAATCACTAAAGAACATCACAGGAACACACACAAACTGCATAAATTCACACCTGCAAGACCAGGAAGCTCAGGATCACCTCTAACTCGGGGCATGCCTCAGGCAAGTCAGTTTGGGAGAGCACCACCGCTGTTTAATTTCTCTTCAAATGTGTGAGAGCATCGGATAGTCTAAACATGACTCCATTTACGTTATTCCCAATGCATTGAGTTAGTTGAGGAGCTGTTTAGAAGCAATACTGTCATTACCCTTAAGATTGACAGGATTTCACTTTAAATACGAGATAGTGAGGATATGCTGTCTAGTATCGGCTTGACAGGGGGACACATATGGGATAATACAAACTCAGTCATGTAACAACGCTGCAATCACTTGGCAGCATGTAAATTATGGTGTTGTCTTCTCTCTGGGAAGCCACATTAATGGCTGCTTCAGCAACTGTGTTTCTCTCAAATTGTGGGTGTTGTATGGGCCGATATGGCATTTCTGATTGCAGTAATTTATCAATGTCTTTGTATTTGTGTGAAGAGAAACATCGAGTAGTTTTGGAAAACATGCTGATATTATTTCTTCTAAATTAAAAGTGACAAGTGGCTGATCTTATTTATAAAAAAATTGTGAAATAAAATATATTATTTTTGGCTTTACACAACATTAATTACAAGTCTTGTGCCTCAGGCTTTTAAGGAGGATGTCTAAAGTCAATATACACTTTCCAGTCCAATGGCTTGTAAAAAGAACAGCAAAATGTGTAACCTTGTTTAAAACACACACCCACGCCTGCACACGCACACACACACACACACACACACACACACACACACACAAATACATGCCCACACATAGCAGTGTCTTTCTATCTTCACCAAAGACTTTATATTGACTAGAATTCATTTTTCATTCATTTTTATAGCCTAAGCTTGACCTTAAATCTTATCACCAGCAGTGCATGACTAAACCTATCCTATACTCAATCCACATATTAGTGCCAAGCCTAACCCCCAACCCTTAAACAACACTTCTTATTATGGGGCCTGAGGTTCAGGCTCCATAAGGAGCAATTGGTCCCCACAATGTAACATGTTTTATGAAAACTGTTTTTACAATGTATCAAATACAAGGACACACACACACACATGCACACAAATACAAAGGCACATTCACATACCTTCTCAATAAATGTCATTAGCCAAAGACCTTAATGCTTTGCACACTGGGTTATAGGCCATCCTCTTCCTCAATCTGAGAGATCTTCTCCCACAGTCTGGCTCAGAGTAACAGACCCATGCTTACACAGCACAGCCCTGATCTCAAACGGCTCTTCCAGAAGATGGGACGTGGAGGCAAAGCTGACAGCGGTATCACAACTCCCGATTAATTTCAGTATCATGTAATGTCTCCACCCTTTGGGAAACAGTTTTCTGTGTTGCTCACTTTCAAAAGCCTCTGAAGAGATAATTACTACTCTTTCTACTGCTGTCCCACTTTGGGAGGATATTGTTTGTAATTGCTAAAGAGGGCAGATTTTTGCTGTAAAGATATGAGCTATGTTTCTTTTATTATAATTTAGCTGGTTTCAATTTAAAGGAGTCAGAGTTCACCTAGTTTGACCCCAAAACAACTACTACATTGTAAAACTGAGTGATTATGAAAGTAAATATAATGTTCATGAAGAGTCATTGAATAATTGCTGTCATAAATATTTAAGTAATGATCTCAAACTTCTTGAATGTATGTAGTTCAAAACAGTTTGTATGGTGGAAATTTGCTCTCAAATAGATTCTGCTTTAAGTGGCAACTTGACTTAAGCTTGACTTGGACATTCCTACTCAAAGATAGATTCTTATGTCTCTTACGTAGTCCACAAAACCTCACTTAAAAGTAATTAATTACCCTTGCAAGAGACCCTGCTTTAATTATTTCCTGTAAGTCTCCATGCTGTTATAAATGGATTCATTTGCTGCTTGTCAGCCTGGGGTAAACTCAAAGGTGGGAGTTTTATCACAGATTAACAGTATTCTCAGACACCTCATTCTTTTGCCTGTAAAATATTACAACAATAAGTTCAACCTTTTACTCGTACTGCTTTTTAATGATTCTTAACTACATTACATCAGTTATCAACAAAATGGGCAGCATAGCACATTGCTTAAAAAGTGTACAGTTTTATGACTTCACAGCATCCTTATGAAATGGGCCACAGTCTATCAAACAATTCTCCACCTTAAGGTGAACTACTGTCCTCATGTCAAATCCAAACCAGTAAATACACTGCCTGGCCAAAAAAAAAGTCGCCACCAAAAAATGGTCACACTCTCTAATATTTTGTTGGACCGCCTTTAG